>LPNX010024592.1:56665-113801 GCA_001517045.1 Pseudotsuga menziesii | reverse complement strand
AATAAAAATACAATTGGAATTTAAAATAATAAAAATGAATAAATATACCTCAGTGAGCCCAACACCCAAAGAGGTCACCACATCCAAATCCATGGAAGGTTGTACAATACATTTAACCACCTACAATTTTAATTTCATTGCTTAAACTTAAATTAAAATTTAAGATGCCAATTGTAACATTTATAAAATACAATATTAAGTAGACTATTAGGTTACTAGTAAAAGGGTGTAACCCTTCACTATGTTGGATCAAGCCATATAAAAGGTGAGCTTATTGTACGTTTTACCCATATATATATATATATATGTACCGTTCATATATATATAGTTTTTGGATCAAGTTCAAATATAATTGAATTAAATGTTCAAATGATTTAATTTGATCAATTTTATTTAAATTGTTTAATTTGGTCAAATTTGTTTAAATGATTAAATTTGGTCATGAGATACATAGATTAATGTCTTTTATGTTTATATACAATATGATGCACTTGTGTTTAAATGATTTTCCTAAAGAACTGCTTTACTAATTTAGGAAGTTCAATAAAATGCACTTTAAGAATGTTAGTTAGGAATGTTTTCAATCATTTAGGTGGAATAATATATGATATCTATTGAATACTCATTAAAATGCAGTTTAGGATTTTTTTCAATCACTAGAAATGTTCAATAAAATGCATTTTTGGAATGTTAGTTAAGAATGTTTTTAATCATTTAGGTGAAATAATATATGATATCTATAGAGTATTCATTAAAAAGCACTTTATGAATGTTTTCAATCACAAGGAATGTTCAATAAGATGCACTAAATATGAATGTTAGTAAGGAATGTTTTCAATCATTAGGAATGTTCAATAAAATGCACTTTATGAATGTTTCCAATCATTAGGAGCGTTCAATAAAATGTACTTTAGGAATGTTTTCAATCATTTATAAGGTGGAATAATATGTGACATCTATTGAATATTCATTAAAATGCACTTTAGGAATTTTTTCAATCATTAGGAATGTTCAATAAAATGCACTTTAGAAATTTTAGTTAGGAATGTTTTGAATCATTTAGCTGGAATAATATATGATATCTGTAGAATATTCATTAAAATGCGCTTTAGAAATGTTTTAAACCATAAGGAATGTTCAATAAAATGCACTTTATGAATGTTTTCAATCATTTAGGTGGAATAATATATGATAGCTATAGAATATTCATTAAAATACACTTTATGAATGTTTTCAATCATTAGGAATGTTCAGTAAAATGCACTTTAGGAATGTTTTCAATCATTTAGGTGGAATAATATATGATATCTGTAGAACATTCATTACTTAAACTGTATGCAAATTTTATAATAAAATAATTAGTTTGACTTAGATCATGTGCCAAAAAGTATGAATACATTGGAAAATTGGTTCCTTATAAGATAAACTCTCTACATGTATGCCTATATAAAGTTTTCTAGGACACTATAGCCATCATTGGTTTATCATTTTTAGACTATGATTTTATCATTGATATCATGACTATATTTGGTTAATAATCTTAGTGTATATAATGCATTTGATAGAGTGCTTCAATTTGAATTAATTCAATTTATAGAGTGCTTCAATTTGAATATATTGACTTTTTATAGTAATCTACATTTGTTAAAATCTCTTAATAAAAAAACATTGTATATAAGAATAAGAAGAATTAAAAGACATGTAAGACACAATAAGAATAATGTACAAAAGTATTTTAAAACTCTTATAATCTAATTTGTTATTTTGGAAATATTAATAGAACAAAAGTGAGAATTTTGGCTATTTACTTGATACATATCATAATGTTACAAAGTTACGACCACTCAATACAATTCATTAATCAATTTGATGTACATATGTTCAACAGTCTAAGAACAATATATCATATAATTTACATCAATTTAATATACATACGCTCAACAATCTAAGAACAATATAAAATAAGTTTCATCAATTTGATGTACATAAGCTCAACAATGTAAGAACACTATCACATAAGTTTCCTCAATTTGATGGACATAAGAAAAAAAATGTAAGAACTTGATATCATATTTAAGTAAAAATTATCAATTTTGCATGTACATAAGTTCAACAATCTAATCTAACAATCTATCATATTTAAGTTTCAAAGAGGCATGGATCTCATGATTTGACAATTTCATAACAGGTACACAAGTGCAGAATATTATAATTTCAAGAACAATACATTTTTAAGGAATGTGCTTAAAAAATCATCAAAACAATCTAGCTTGGAACTTATCAATAATCACTCGATTTGAGTATCACAATTATAAAACCAATGAAGATGTCCTTCATGTAAAAAGTATGTATCATGTTCAACATTATATAAATTAGAAGTATATTGTAAAGGAATGTTGTCTTCAATTATTCTTTCATGATCAACTTTTGACATCCTCCATATTCTAGCTTTCATATTTTTATTTGATTTAACTTCTATAAACTTTATGCGAGCTGCGCATACCAAATGACTATATTGGCAACATATGACATCGGGTTGATAGTATTTAAAGTGAACATCACTTTTAGTTTGATTTGTTTCTTGAAAAAAATAACCTTTTGATAGAATTGATCCTCTTTCATATATAAAACCTTGGTCATCGTAGTCCTCCAATAATTTAATCTTTTTCTCTGTGCATCACATCAAATAATATCTAACAATTTCATTGTTGTCTATTTGTGCAACCACAACAAATACATCTCCTACACATAATTAAGAACATTGAATTTGTCAAATTCATCTTCATTAAATCAAACAACTTTCATATATATATATATATATATATATATATATATATATATATATGACATTCAAGTAAAAAATCTTTAAAATAAAAATTGACAAATTTATTAAAGTATACATAAAATTACCTTCTCTAACAAGATCATAAATGCTATCACCATCAATTGATATTGCAATGTCCTTTGATTCCAACTCCTCGAATCTTGAGAGTGGCATTTTTCCTTTTAGATTAATTTCATTTTGTTTACAATGTTTAACATAATTTTCATTGATTTTTTCCCAATTGTCTAATGATTTTGTGTCCTCCATGCAAATAGGACAAAAGCATGTTAGCTTCCTACTATCAAATGAAAACAAATTTTGAAGGTTTTTGTTTTGATTGAGTGTAAATCTTGAGTTCCATGAATAGTTCTAGAATCATATGGGATTGATTTGTCTATATCTTGGATTCCAATATGCCAAAAAAGCTATCCAACATAAACAATTTACATGTATGCGTGAGTAAAATGTTACTACATGTACATATTAAAGTCATTCCAAGTTGAATAATTCTATTTTGAAAACAAAGTTCATACGTGTGTACATCCTTTAATTGTTGATTGCAATCATGGATGATATTTACATGACACCATTGAACAACTTGATTAGCACACACAAATCGATTGACATAATAGTTCATTTGATACCTTTGAAGTGCTCATTTTACACACGCACTTGCACCATCGTGCTCCCCTTTTCCATGTCCAGTTTCAAAAAAATTCCAACGATGTTTAATATTTGTTTTTTCATGAAGATGACATAGCCAGAAGAATGATTGCGAAGATTTAAATTGACCTGCACATCCATATAACTGTATCCAATGTTCATTCATTACAACTCCACTTGTTTTCAATGAACCATAAATAATATCAAAACAATGTTGTACATAATTCATACCATGTGTGCGGTCATCGCTGATATAGAAATGGTATTCCTTGATCATGTGTCGATTATCATTCATTCTTTCTATATCATCAACATTGTGTTGAGAAAGTATATATAGAACATGGACAAATATAGAAACTTGGTCAGAATGATAATATTCACTTTGTATTTCTTTTTGTGCTTCAAATGTGTAATTCTTTGTGAATTCAACCACATAAAAATAGTCCCTATTGGAAAAACATCACATGATTGTTTGAATTTTATATATTTCCAACGTGCTCTATGTGAATGTTTGATGTATTTATAAATTTATTTTTCAAACTTCTTCAAAAACCCTGTAACACTCATTTTATCTTCTTGTAAATATATCATTTTCAAATGAGTGTTTGTAGAACTTATATAATTGTGGCAATAAGTGACATATTCATATCTCTTCCAATCAACTATTATATTTGACAATGATCGATCATTAATATCAATAAGATATTTGTGGTGGAATAAAGCTAGATTTCCACAATGATCACATTTCTTTCCACTGACACATCTTTTGTTGTAAAATATCTTGTGACTATCTCTTTTACATAGAATTTCAGATATAAAAGCACAAATTGTGGAAGGAGGTGAATTCGGCCAAAATGTTTTACCGAATCGAAGGAATGTGTCATAATATAATTCAAACTCAACATGATATCAACAACAACATGTGTCACGAATAGTGATATGTCTAACATACCATGGCTTCTATTGTACAAATGTATTGATTGACAAATTCAATTCTCTGTGTTCATCTTTGAATTTATTGAACAATTGTATTTGAGTCATCTCCAATATATGTTTTGGATTGATTTCATACTGATTTTGAGATCTTCTTCGTCATATCACATCCCTTGCATTTAGTGAAACACAAGAATTTACCACCCAATATTCATGCATCATAGCTTCAACAGTTTCACCAATTGTTGGAGGAGCTATTCGGTGAGCCGACTAGTCGAATAGCCGACTAATTAGAGATTAGGTCGGCCACGTAAGGTCATGTCGGTTGACTGAATTGACAGGTAGTTATATGTAACTATTTGTAAATCATATATATTAGGTTGTTGAGCCAGATGAGAACTCAGCTCAGTTCTGTGTATGTATGGACCCTCATGATATAATATAATATGTTATTCTATATCTATGTTCTTATCTCTTGTGTTTGTTATGTCTGTATGATTCAATGTGTATTATTGGTAACCCTCTGTGATATGTGAGATTAAAACATTGGTTCTGTTGCTGGTAATAAATATTTGAGATGAATATAAGCAGATGATATCAGAATAAGAGATTAAGAACTGGTGGAAGCGTAAGATAGCAAATTATTTGCAAAATTACGTGAGGAGATATAGATTAGCCTTTGCTCAGGAAAAGGAGAAATTCTTTACTAAAACTCATTAGAAGTTCATAGAATTGATACCCAATATTTTGAAAAAACTTCTGGATGAAAAATTTAGAAGCAACTAAGGATGAAGAGCTTCTAGAGAAACTGATTTGAGGGGGACGAACAAACCTGTCGGAGTGGTTTGAAAAGATCACAGACGAATTCTGCGAGGAGCAAGCTATAAAAGAAAGAACTTCGGTAGAAACTGTTCAGAAAAAATTCTATATAGACCATACCGAGCAGTTCTTGTGCTCCCTACCAACCATACTGTTCAAATTCCTGGTAGAAAAAGGAGTGGATCATATTGTAGAACCTCGTCTGTCATTGCACGAACTGCCACCAAATTCTAACTAGGTGGAGAAACAGAAAAAGTGGGAGAAATTCATTTCCAAAAGAGAATGGGACTACTTCCTAAGCAAGTAAACAGAACTATCCAAGCTTTGTAAAGCATCGGGTAGGCTATGGGGGGGTATCTAGTCATATGTTGGGGTAAAGTGAAGAGGATTCTAGTCGACTAAAAGGAGATACCATCACTAGCAATGAAAAGTCAACCTAAAAAGGAAATCGAACGAACAATGACACTAAAAGGTACGGTGGATTTACAGAAAGTAGAGAGAGAGAAGAGGCTGAAAAGAAGGGAAGAAAGAAGAGAATGGGCTATGGCACAAAATGAGAAATTAATGACTAAAATTAGGCTATAAACAACTATTTTTGAGTCGATGACTAATAGTAGCTAATTTTCACTATCTTATTGCTAGTCGTATTTCACTTAGTCATTAATAGCTTGAATTATTAGTCATTGATTTAGTCACAGACTTAGTCATGGATTTAGTTATTGATTTAGTCACTGATTGCAACAATTAATGACCAAATAAATAACTAAATAAGCTACTAGATGATAACATATTAATGACTAAGCTAAATATGAATAAGATACAGGAAATTAGCTACTAATAGTCGTATATATGCAAATTTAGTCGTTTTTGTAGTCACAAATTTATGATAGGGCACGAAGGAATTGAACCACCAACCTCTTGCCTATAATTACGCAAGCGCTCTACCATTGAGCTAGCACCCTTTAAGAAATTGTTATTGTTTGACAATGATGATATTCAAACAAATTTATGATAGATAACAATCTACAAAAACTACATAATTATTACTATTGCAACTTACCAGTAACTAGTATTTATGATCAACTAATTCCTAAGAGCTATGTACAATTTTCCCTATCTGGCATATCCATTCATGTTACTAGAGAGAACAGAATACCTCTTTAATGGATGTGAAACCAATTAAGTCAACCAATTTACAGAATATCTCTTGACGTTCCTGAATATATGAGAAAAATATCATTATATGAAATCAAACAAAGTAAAAGTCAAATAAGGTAAGCAAACATTGCCATTCATAAAAGAATCTATCAGTGACAATCTAAAAATACATAAAACGAAAGATTTCAGACTGAGTGTTGCAAAGCATAAGCTACCATATCAGCCAATTCTAGAAAATGAAACATATTTTTATATAAGTCTGAAGGCTACAAAAATAAGCAAGAAAGAGAAATTCAACACATATTTCAAAAAGAGTTGAATGAAATAATAAAAGCATACCCAACATTATAGTTGACACATTTTATATGAAAATTAGTGTGAAACATTCAATCATGTTTGTAAGTTTATCTCTGGCTAACCGGCCTTGGATATAGCCACAACTACATTGATACAAATAATTATCAGAACCAAGGGCACTCCAGAAGTGCACCACAGGCAAAGTAATCAAGACAAGAAAAAAAATTACCACGACGAAGGTAAGATTTGAGAACAAATAAATGTTGTATGGTGGTTCTATTGTATTTGGATACACAGGTTCTATAAGCAACAACAATTAGAAGATAACCAATTAGCTAATTTTCAGTTATTATCCCTTGACTCTTTTACAAGGAAAGTTGAAGAGAATGAGACAAACCTATTCTCTCATAATTTAGTCTCCCTGCTAACATGAACTTCCTCAATCTTCTTGATGGCCTTCAAAGTATTTTGAACATTTCTATCATATCTCTTAGACCTTTTTCTTCTTCATAGAACCTAAAATAAAACCATTCCCAACAGAGTGTGTTCAAGTTGTTCCACATCCAATCTTCACCATTAAGTTGTTTACTAAGTTTTTCCAATCTGCATCCACCAATAATCAAAATGTACTATCAAAAACTAACCTCAAGTAACATGTTGTATACAATATTCAAAACAAGTACATAAGAACTATCTAGCTCTATATAGTTGTAATATGTGATATGGAAACAACTGGAAAATTATGCTCACTATGCTGAATTTGATGCATCAAACAAAGTTAGACTAGGTCATATCTCGGAGATGGGACAGATAAAAAAACACATGAATTGATTAATAAAATCCCTTGTTTCCCACAGAGAATACATTTGTGGTCCTTTACAAGTGTTATTAGAATGAGCTGGTTTGGACCAAAATGACCAAGTCTGACTAGTCATTCCTGTTGGCTGCTATGGGCAGACCCGGGTTTACTATAATTAACCAACAACACCCCTAGCTCACTGGCCCTTTCGGCGATAGACCGCAAAGCGGCCTGAAGTCTCACCCGAAGTGACTCTAATGGGTTGGCCAAAGACTTAGGTGTCTTCGACCAGGTTCTGTGGCAGCCTGTGTGTCTCACAGCTCTTCTAGCCTGTGAGATCTCACTCTCTACGACGCGCAACCTTCTATTATGCGCAGCGACTCTAACCTTTATCGCATCGTCGCACTCTGGGCAACACGTAACTTCCTCCTGCGCTAGACCCTTAGCCTACGATCTTGCGCACCATAGCTTCTCTGCCGGTGTGGTATCACCTCACTGCAATATCTTACTGCGGCGTCTCAGCGCACTTAGCGTTACTTATGTCTGACTTACAGGACTCAACGTACAAGGCAGTTTGACACTGCGACTACTAATAGTCTTGCATGAAACACTCACAACTCTTATTCAAAATACTTAACGACTTCACTTACAATTATCCTTCTACAATGCTGAAAACTCTACAGAGACATTCATACTTGTACTGTAAGCAAAGTTCATATACACAATGACAGATAACGATAAGCAAATACAATCACATTCATTCATCACATAACATGCAGGTTTTACATGGTTCACTCCCAGGATGGAAGCTACGTCCACAGAACTATGTTTTCTCTATTATAACTCAGGGGAAGCATACAAAGTTCTGCTGTAACGCATATGCAGCTCGATATCTTCTGGGTAACTCCGCACACATCTTGGAGCCCTTCTCTCTTAGATCTCTTCTCTTCTCTATATTGAACCTCTTACAATATACTCTTCCCCTCTGTCAATCCCTGCGGATTGTTACATACAGACTCAATGACTCTCAGACAGGCTAAGTGTCTGGATCTTTACAAACTAGTCTGACTAGCTTAACAAGATGGATGGCTTAAGATGCTCAAAATGCCTAAAATGCCAACCAACCTCCTATTTTCTAACCTTTTACAATACAAAATACATCCCTTTATAGGCCGCCCGAAGGTCTCACCATTACAACACTGTGGGCTTGTCCCAACAGTAAACCCCAAACCCTAACTAGTGAGAGTCGGCATCACTGTACTTGGAATAGCCGCTTTCCGTCACACCACAGCTCCTCTGCAGTCTTCCATGCTTCCCGGAACTGACGATGGGTACTATGCACCACTTCTCTTTACCACAGCTTCCTACAGTCTTCCATGCTTCCCAGCGCTGACCATGGGCACCGGCGCTGCTTCCTTTTCTATCCTTTGCCTTCAATACCTTAGCCTCGTCGCTCCTTTCCTTTATGAGGGTAGTTGAACCCTCTTGTCTCCACCACTTCCTTCAATGTAGTGGTTGAGCTCTCTCTTCTCGGCCGCTCAGGTACCGTCATCTCCCTTGACTTCTCTGTCTTAACAGTCACAGTTTTCGGCTCTGATCTGTAGCTAGAAACCTGCTACAGCATTGTAGCTTTACCTCCTATATCTCCACCAAAACTATCTATCCGTCAAAATAGCAACTTCTTCTGTAGCTGCGGGACCCTACTCCAACAATCCCCTAACACTTACTTGTGGCTCGCCCTCGAGCCATTACCAGTGAGCTTCTCCTGTTGTAGCTTCTCCTTGGCTTCCTGCGAAGTCTGTTGCATCTTGTCTCGAAGTACTGTGACTTCATTCTGCATCGCTTCGACACGCTATCGTGCCGAGTCAAGCAAAGCTTGACTAATCTTGGAGTCTTCCGTTGCATCAATTTCTTCTCTGGTGGTAGTGAACTCCCTCACTTTCTGCTCAACTGTGTCGACTAGCTCAGTGATTTGCTCCTGATAGGGTTGAAGCAGGTCATTGATGTGTATCTCCTTTGTTCTTAACCATTGCGCTTCCTACTGCAAGAGGTTCATCTCCTTCGTCTTTCTCATCTTCTGAAGAGCTGCTAAGCTCTTAATTTATTCCTTCATTGCCGCTGTGGTATTCACTATCTGTTGAATACTTTGTTGGATTTCTACCTTCTCAGGTGGCTCATCTAACTCGGACCATGTGTTCGTCGTATCGGTTAGTACTAACCGTGCCTCGTCGATGCGAAATTGCATATGCGCAGAAGTGAGTTGAAAGGCCTCTACTCTTGCTTTCTTGTCTGCCTGGGAGGTGTCTCGTACGCGAGCCTCAAGCTCGGTGATCTGCACTTTGTGGTCTTCCTCCATCTTGGCTGTTGTTTCTTCCATTCTGGATACTGTTTCCTCCAGAGCCTTTGCTCTATCTGCCACTCTTCTTATCTTCTGCGGGACCGGTAAGGCGAACTCAATGTTACATTAGGGAAGTTCTAATGTGATGCTTTGTAGAACTTGAGAGAGGTCCCGCTCTCTTTCCTCATAGGTTCTTAACTTGTCTGCCTTTTTCTGAAAGCTGGTGGCGAGTGCTGTGTTCTTTTGCATCAACTGTGTATTTTCTTCATAAGTTGCAAGCTCTCTACCTCTGACCTCTGCACTTAGCTGTCGCTGGATCATCTGCAGCTGATCAATGTGAAACTCTACGAGGTTAACCTCGACAGGTTTCCTAAACTGCATTGGGGGGTCCGTCATTGGCGCAGGGAATCGGAGGCTCCCTGGTGGAATCAAAACTGTGTTGAGACGACCTTTTGCTAAGATCTCCTCACGGGAGATCGCCTGTGTTGAACTCTCTCCTGCGGGCACCTTGCTCAACTGAGTGTGAATTATAGCAGTCTTTTCAGTCAATGTTTTCAACTCGCTAAGCTATTGGTCTATCGCCCCCTGCAGCTTGCCCTGCGATGCCTGCATCGCTTGAAATGTGTCGCTCATTCTGTCCCTTATTCTTACTGCGATCTGCTCATAATCATCAGTTGTTATTTTAATCTCCCCACTTGGCTTTGTAATCTTTTGTTTTTTCTTCTTGGGTTCCTCCTGTTGTGTGTCTTCTGCGTCTTTTGTCTGGTTCTCTACTTTGTCTTTGCCCTTGCCTAATGGGTCTGTCTGTGCAATATCTGATTGTAGTGGTGTGGTATCTTCAAACTCTCGCTTCCATTGGTCATCAAAGTCTTTGATGATGCCTTCAATATCCTGCGCTGACATCCTGAACCAGCCAGGAGCCCAATCATCCCTTTTAGTCCTCTTTGGTCTCAGGTGGATTCTATGGCGGTCCACCATAAAGTTTAGGTGATCATCATATGTGTCTACAACCTCCGTGTCATCCGCAGTGTTTCTAGGACGACCTTCCTCAGCATCGTATAGTATTCATAGAATACTATTGCATTGAGCTTTTTATTTTCTGGGT
This sequence comes from Pseudotsuga menziesii, assembly GCA_001517045.1. Lineage (NCBI taxonomy): Eukaryota > Viridiplantae > Streptophyta > Pinopsida > Pinales > Pinaceae > Pseudotsuga > Pseudotsuga menziesii. The sequence goes on along the minus strand of LPNX010024592.1, from coordinate 102,865 downwards.
TTCTAGTCTCCCATAAGTTTGTATAGCGCGCCCCTCTGGGCTCGCCAGCTGCTAGCTGCCTAAATTGTGTATGGGGAAGCTCCTTCCACCCGACGAATGCATAGAGTATAATCAACCATGAAAAATGGAAATGGTGGCGTGCCTCATCCTGTGCTGCCAAACAATATACCTGAAACATATTTAACAAAAATAAAGACCAATTGAACTGTTCCCCTTCTGCAACTTGTATAGAAAGTTGAATTACAGACCCTGTAACTTCCTTGGGGCAAACCTTGGTTAGCAGTCTTCTTGCAAGCAGACTAGTTGTAAAGCTGAGTGTTTTGTCTAATAGCCTTGCAATGTCGTAAGCCTGACCTCCTCTCTACAGTTGGTACTTAGCAACTAGGGCGGGTGAGAGCTTGGGATCCTTGGTCTTTCCTGTTATATCTATCTTCAGGTCTTGACCAGTCTTGGACAGTTCGGTAATGCGATGTATGAGGTCGATGTTCAGGTTGACCTTGTTACCAAGCCAAAGGTAACCTCCATGTAGACAAAAAAGTAGGATGCAGGCCACGGCATTAACCTCTGCGCCGCGTCCAAAATGTGGTAGTCTCAACAGATTGAGCAGGCCTGAGCGCTCAAGAACCTAGACATGTTCCATAGGAACATATTCATCTACACCTGTCCTTGGGTTCTTCTGAATTATAAGGTACTGATCCGGTCGGAACTGGGGATATGTCTTACCATCTCCCAAGTTATAATCTATGAATTTAGCAACAATGGCATATCCTAATAGGTCTCCATCTTCTTTTACTCAAGAATCAATCTGTGGTATGGGAATAGGAAACTTACCACTCTTGGGGATTTTTACTTCTGGTGTGTCTTCAGCTCGGGGCATAATGTAGTCTACTGCGGTATGAACTTCTTCCTCCAGCTCTGAACTGGATTCTTCTATTATCTGAGATTGGCCTCTCGTCTGTGGTGGCTGTCGGGTTTGTGATGAACTTGGCTGGGCACCCTTAGACGGCATCGTCATAGCGGCTAGAAGGCCACCATGCTCAAACCTTTTCAAAATGGTTTCTATAGGTTCGTCCTCGGACATAACCCACTTGGTTGAATATGTTGGACGTGCAATGGCTTCGAAATCTAAAACCCATAGCACTCTGTAACGAAATTAGCTCTGCACAGGGGAAACTTATCAATGCTCTCTATAGCTCTCGCCTCTTTGAAAATGTAACCCTCCCAATTGAATAGTTTCTGCTTTTATGCTGAAGGCAACAATCCCAGACGCAATGGTCATCTTGGCTGAACCCGTCGATCGTAATAATTGCCTGGATGAGACCATACCCATCATGCCAATCCTCAATAAATGTTGAGATCCGATCAGGTTTCCCTTGAAGCGTGTGTGTACAGGAACCAATCTTGTCGAAGATTTGCCAAATCTGGAAACTTAATTATGCTGCTGCCAAATCTACGGTAAGGTATACCGGTCATTTCCTCATTAACTACCTGTCAGAAGGCGACTTGATTGGCCCTCTGTCGGTTGCAAAACTGGGTATGTGGCACAGGGAAACATCGCATTGCTGCGATGCAACACCGCATCACCTGCGCAAACAACTTAAGCATTTTTTTTCTTCCCCGCAAGCCGCTTATGACTTACGCAAAATGAACCGTCCTTATGCATTTCTCATACTTAGAATACCTGCCGGTGTAGACTAATTCCCGGTGCAATGCCTCCTTTCAACTACACTGGACATCTGCACCCTTCTGCAATCTTAGCTAGGGCTAAGAGGTGGAGTGGCTATCACTATAGAGCTTAAGCCTACTGCCATTAATCAACGTGGGAATAAGCTCCATGTTCAGTTTGATGAGCTGCACGACACCTCCCTCTATAATTAGTTGTATCTGATATGGCCCCAACCAATGTGTCTTGAACTTTCCTGGGAACTTAATGAATTTACTGTCATAGAGGAGTACTAGGTCTCTGATCTGGAAAGTCTTACTCTTAATGTGTCTGTCATGCCAAGATTTCTCTCATGCCTTCTACACTTTCTGGTGAAAGCCTACGATGAATCGGTCTTCCTCTAAGGGAAGCAGCTGCGCTAGCCTTTCATTGACTGTGTCTATATCAGTCATCCCAGTGATTTGAGCAATTCTTAAACTGGGAAGAATATACTCCATAGGCATAACAGCCTCCTGTCCATACACCAAGCTGAAAGGTGTGTGTCCTGTAAGCTTCTTGCATGTAGTCCTGTAAGCTCATAATACACCATTAACTCTAAGGTCCCAATCATTCCTTTGACTGTTTCAGATCTTTGTAAGGGCATTTTCTAGAATCTTGTTAAAGGCCTCCACCGTACCATTAGCTTGTGGGTGGTAAGGTGTGCTCTTATAGTATTGTATCTGGAATTCTTCTGTCAAGGATTCAATGGTACGATTCAAGAAATGTGTGCCTTGATCACTCATCAAAATTACTGGGCATCCAAATCTACTGATGATGTTTTCAAAAAGGAACTCTGCAGCTATAGCAGCATCACAATTTCTTATTTCCTTGGCCTTTGCCAACCTGGTAAGGTACTCTGTTCCAGTGATGATATATCTTGCACCAGTCCATTTTCCTGGTGGGTTGATAGGACCCACAAATTCTATAGCCCACTTGTCAAATGCGTGCAGCGAAATCTACGGTCGCAGCGGCATTTCATCGCGTCGAGAAGGTTTTCTCTCCCTCTGGAAGATATCGCAACATCTGCAAAAGTCCTTAGCGTCTTTGTGCAACGTAGGCCACCATAATCCTGTGGCTAGAATTTTCTGCGCAGTCGGCTTTCCTGCGAAATGACCTCCTGTGGTACCTGAGTGTGGCTCTCTGATAATAGCCTCTTTTTCATGCGGCATCACACATCTGTGCAAGACTTCATTTGGACCTAGTTTGTATAGCTGTCCTGTGATCAAAGTGAAGTCTGCTGCTTTAACAACCAACTGCTTCTTTTGATGCTTCATAAACTCAACAGGTTCCAACCCTGTAGTGAGGAACTAGATGATATTAGCATAGTAGTCATCTGCGATCTGAATAGAAAACAACTGCACATCTGGTAAATTGTCCTCTAGGTTACTTGGCTCTTCTGCTGAATCTATCCGTGACAGATGGTCAGGTCCGGCGTTCAATTTTCCTGGTTTCACAATGATTTCAAAATCATACTCCTAAAACAGGAGTAACCATCTGCAGATTCTTCCCCCTAACACTGGCTTATTGACCAGATACTTCAACGTGGAATGGTCAGTGAACATCTTGAATGAGGCACCCAACAGGTAGTGCCTGAACTTCTATAGCGCGTACACCATAGCTACTCCTCTTTCTGTCGTGGTGTAGTTCTTTTCTGCCATCGATAGCTTTCTGCTGGAGTATGCGATAGGATGATCGATACCTCCTTCTCCTGGTTGCGTTAACACAATGACTAATGCAATGCCAGATGCATCCACATGTACATGGAACGGCTTAGTCCAGTCTGGAAATACTAAGATGGGCGCTGTAACCATCGTCTCTTTAAGTGTGTCTAGACTCTGCTGACATTCCTCATTCCATAGGAATTTTACGTCTTTATTTAACAGTTTTTCCATCGACGTTGTAATCTTTGCATAGCCCTTGATGAATTTTCTGTAGTATCCAGTGTGACCGAGTACTGTTCTCAGTTGTTTGACTGAATTGGGTGCTGGAAGATTCACAATGATGGCAATCTTTGTGGGATCTACCATCAAGCCTTGTCTGCAAAAAATGTGACCCAACAAAATACCAAATGGCGCACAGAATATACATTTTTTCATGTTTAGAGAAATCTGGTACTGTCTACATTTCTCTAGCATCAACCTTAAATCTCCTATGTGCTTGTCAATCAATCCAAATACAGTCCAATCATTGAAGTAAACTTCTAGGAATTTATGAATGTATTCTTTAAATACAACAACTACTACTCTAGAAAAGATAGCTGGTGCATTCTTAAGACCAAAGGGCATTACCGTATACTAGAATGAGCCCCATTCTGTTGCAAAGGTGGTCTTAGATCGATCTTCTGGATGAATTCTGATCTGATGATAGCCTAAAAATCCATCGGTGAAGGAGTAGACCTCCTGTCCTTCTACATTGTCTAGCACTTCATCTGTGAAAGGTGTCGGGAATGGATCATGAAGTGATGCATCATTGAGCTTGTGCAGGTCGACACGGATCCTGATGTCTCCTTTGGTTTTCTTTTCTTGTATGACCATGGGAATAACCCATTCGCTCTCCTATACGGGTTCAATGATGCCTGCTGCTAGAATCTTGTCGATCTCATCCTTAACTTTTTCTTTATACTGTGGATTTAGTTTTTAAGGACGCTGCTTGACTGGTCTGGCATCCTCCTTTAATGGTATCCTCATTACTCCTAGGTCGCCAACTATTCCCTTCATTTTTGTGAACTGGGTGGGAAATAGGTCCTGGTAGTCATGTAGCAAGTTTGCAATCTGTCCAACTGTTTTATCGTCCCAATAGTCTCCAATAGAGGCAAAATTTGGTTCTGTGTTTGTGCCAATATTGATTTTTTTAGTCTTGATGGGATCTGTGATTGTTGGAATTTCTAGCTGCGGTCCCTCAACATCGCGAGTCCCCTCTGACTCCAGAATGTTGATGTTGCGAGGATCGTCATCCTCCTCCTCTGGTTCTGCTATGAATTTATAGCACTCAAGCACATCTTCTAACTGGATGGCCCACTCTGGTGGAGTATATACCGGTAGGCTACAATCCTCAAATATCTTAGTCTTTATTACATCTAGGGCCTGATCAACATTTGAATACTTAGATTCGAAAGTGAAGGTGAGTAGAAAGTTGTCTATCATAAGTGACCATGTAGTCCTTCCCTTGCGCAATTTAGTCTCTGTGTACCAGTTCCTTGGGACTGTGTCTAATGTATGAATGAATCGGTGGACCCATTCATCCTCAGGAATGTTCGACCAATTCTGTTCGCATGTCTGAATGTGTGACCTGGGGTCACTTTCTCCTATGTATTTCTGCTGGGCATACTCTCTGTCGGTAGAGAATCTGATCGCCATCAGTCTCTTAAGATCATCCCATGATGCGATATTATCTTTATGCGCATACCACCATCTTGCAGGTGTGGCTTGTATTGCAAGGTCCATAGCTGCGATCCTCTGCTCGTGAGGAATTAGTTGTTCGAATTGCGTGAGAAAGTCCTGGATATCTGCTAGACCCTGAAATGATGGAATCTCGCTGATCTCTACGCCAATCCATCGCAGTGACTTAGTCAAGTATGCACATCTACGCGCTGAGACTTCGTGAAGTCTGTTCTGCCAGTTCTCTAGACCAACATCTGAGTCCGATGTGCATGAGCTATCACATCACCAACTAATGTTCCCTTCTGCAGTTGGATTGATGTAGTCGCTCTGGTTCGCAGTCATCTGATAGAGACTCTCCATGTTACGTGCCTCTTCCTCTGCTCTTATCGGTTCGATGTATCTAGGACTCTGAAGAGGATCCAGTGGTGTGATGACCCTGATTTGCGTATCCTCAAATGTCATTTGTCTTCTCTTTAGGTCGATAACAGCCATTTTACTGATCACCCAATCAATGCCTAGCAATGCTGGATATGGTCTACTATCACCAATGATTTCTATCACTTCAAATTCCGTGGAGCTATGAAATCCGTCAATGTCAACTGGTACCTGCGATAATCGACCCAGGGGTGATACTCGCTGTTGATTAGCTAATCTCAAATGGATAGGCAATCTGACTAACTTAGGGATACCCATCTGCTCCCATGTCTGCTTAGTTAGAACATTTATGTCCGATCCTAGATCTAGGATTACCTCATCCATTTCAAATTCTCCAACCTGCGCTGTCAGTCGCATCTCTCTTCTTGTTCTTGTGTGTCCCATAATACTATGGACAACGCATTGTGTACTGTTCACAGAAGAAGATGGCTGATATTGGTCTATGATGCGCTAAAGTTCTCTGATAGCCTGCTCATTTCTCACGAGTTTTAAACAACTCTACAGGAAGGAATGTACACTTCCTGTCAACTCGTCCTCATCGCATGTGCCCGATGTGGTATCCTGCGGTATCTGTACAGGGCTAACACCACAAGGTTCTTGCTGTGGTAGGCCCCTAGGTGGCAGTACCTATGATCCTGATTGCATAGGGTCATCAAAGAAAGTCTTAGCTTCCTCAAATGTCTGTTTATTCTTCTGTAGGTCAAGTGGTGTTGCTTTGTTAGGAGCTCTACGCACCCTTTCTTGTCCTGCATTCTTTTCAATATCCTGCGATGTCTCACTAGTAGAAGCACCATTGCGAGTCACAATGTTGACTCTTGGCTCTGGTTCTTCCTGCTCAGCCACAATAAGATGAATGTTCTGGTGTACTGCTGGCTTAGGTTCTCTGATCTTAGCTATCAAGGTAGGACATTCTTCTATTGTGTGGTCGTAATATTTGTAGTAGTTACATGTGGTGGTAGGGCTCTGACAGTCCTTGGCATAATGTCCTACAACTCCATAGTTGTAGCAAGTGATCAGTCCACGGCCACAGCCAAAGCCTCCTCTTCCTCGTCCTCTGAATGCTCCTCTGCGGCCACCGTAAGTCGGATCATGCTGTGGTCCTGCTGCTGGACCCTGTGTTTCTGATTGGACTCTGTACAAGTCTTGCTTACTCCCGACCATGAGATCATAGGCTCGGCAATCATGTTCATCATGTCCTACAGACTTGCAGAAGATGCAGTATAAGTTCTTAGGTGTCTGCACATACTTCTGAAGTAGAGGGCAATGGTGAGGTAGATGTCCTCGCGTTTTGTATATTTCACACCACGGCCCGTGGATCTGTGGTAAGGGGTTAGGAGCCCCTGTCGCTATATACTCTGCAAAGACTAGACAGTCGTCTTTACTATGGCCTTGTGCTTTACAACTTACGCACCATATGTCTTGCACAACTTATTTCCCTTTCTTAAGCTCATGCATCTGTAACGTGAGATTAGCCAACTGGTTTTGTAACGTTGCCATGCCTATGCTGGTCTCAGTTGGCTAATCTCCAGTTGGCTAATCTCCAACGTAGGTCGCCACCAGAACATCAGTGCTCAGTTTGTTCAAAACTGGCAATGGAACCATTTGTTGGTTGCTATGGGCAGACCCGGGTTTACTATAATTAACCAACAACACCCCTAGCTCACTGTCCCTTTCGGCGATAGACCGCGGAGCGGCCTAAAGTCTCACCCGAAGTGACTCTAATGGGTTGGCCAAAGACTCAGGTGTCTTCGACCAGGTTCTGTGGCAACCTGTGTGTCTCACAGCTCTTCTATCCTACGAGATCTCACTCTCTGTGATGCACAACCTTCTCTTACGCGCAGCGACTCTAACCTTTATCGCATCACCGCACTCCGGGAAACACGTAACTTCCTCCTACGCTAGACCCTTAGCCTACGGTCTCGCACACTGCAGCTTCTTTCCCGGTGCGGTATCGCCTTCCTGCGATATCTTACCGTGGCGTCTCAGCGCACTTAGCGTTACTTGTGTCCGACTTACAGGACTCAACGTACAAGGAAATTTGACACTGCGACTAATAATAGTCTTGCATGAAACACTCACAACTCTTATTCAAAATACTTAACGACTTCACTTATAATTATCCTTCTACGACGCTGAAAACTCTACAGAGACATTCATACTTGTACTGTAAGCAAAGTTTATATACACAATAATAGATAACGATAAGTAAATACAATCACATTCATTCATCACATAACACGCAGGTTTTACGTGGTTCACTCCCAGGATGGAAGCTACGTCCATAGAACTATGTTTTCTCTATTATAACTCAGGGGAAGCATACACAGTTCTGCTGCACCGCATATGCAGCTCAAGATCTTCTGGGTAACTCTGCACACAGCCTGGAGCCCTTCTATCTTAGATCTCTTCTCTTCTCTATATTGCACCTCTTACAATATACTCTTCCCCTCTGTTAATCCCTGCGGATTGTTACATACAGACTCAATGACTCTTAGACAGGCTAAGTGTCTGGATCTTTACAAACTGGTCTGACTAGCTTAACAAGTTGGATGGCTTAAGATGCTCAAAATGCCTAAAATGCCAACCAACCTCCTATTGTCTAACCTTTTACAATACAAAATACATCCCTTTATAGGCAGCCCGAAGTTCTCGCCACTACAACATTATGGGCCTGTCCCAACAGTAAACCCCAAACCCTAACTAGTGACAGTCGGCATAACTGTACTTGGAGTAGCTGCTTTCTGTCACACCACAGCTCCTCTGCAGTCTTCCATGCTTCCCGGCACTGACCATGGGTACTATGCACCGCTTCTCTTTACCACAGCTTCCTGCAGTCTTCCATGCTTCCCAACGCTGACCATGGGTACCGGCACTGCTTCCTTTTCTATCCTTCACCTTCAATACCTCGGCCTCGTCGCTCCTTTTCCTTTATGAGGGTAGCTGAACCCTCTTGTCTCCGCTGCTGCCTTCAATGCAGTAGGTGAGCTCTGTCTTCTCGGCCGCTCAGGTACCGTCGTCTCCCTTGACTTCTCTGTCCCTACAGTCACGGTTTCTGGCTCTGATCTATAGCTAGAAACCTGCTACAGCGTTGTAGCTTTACCTCCTACATCTCCGCCAAAACTGTCTATCTGTCAAAATAGCAGCTTCTTCTGTAGCTGCGGGACCCTACTCCAACAATTCCCTTGTAAACCAGTCCAAAGCAATTTAGGTCCAGTGTCTTCCCAAACCTAGTTTAGATCAGAACTAGTCCAACCAGCTAGTTAGGGACCCCTTTTCCCTGCAACACTTGAGCTCTGTCTGATTCTAAGAAAGAAGCATAGAAGAAGAGGATGCTTAATGACACCAACTAATTAAAACGCATTTGATGCCCAATATTGCCATCATACTTAAAACATCTAATTGCAACAGTTTTTTAATCCATTCACCAAGTGAAAGCAAACTTTAGAGACTTGGACTCAATCCAATTATGTCGAATAAGTGAGATGTCGGCTGAGTTATGTACTTATTTCAATATTAGTTATTTTTGGACACTATAGGCCATTTGAAGCCTCAACATTTATGCATGTTCATTCATATTCTATGTATCTAAGAACTTATATCTCAATATATTTTTGCAATTTGCACCCTCGCATGCAATACAATCATCATGCTAACAATTTTTTCATTAACTAGGTGGAATTTATTTAAACCATAAACAATTTTCTACACAGTTAACAAACCAAAACAAATGATAGTATCAAATTGTGAAGACTCCATGCACAAAAAATTACTTGGTCCAGCAACAAAAACATATTCATGACTGTTCCAGCTAAATTGATGGATTATTGACCAAAAGCATATCCATGTTTCTTTTATAGATTATTAAAGAAGCATAATCCATCCAGTCTTGCACTTATTGAGCATTTCCACTACCATAAGACCGTGGAATGAAGAGACAGAACTAGAGTGGAAAGGGCACTTTCTCAAATTTTAAATTAACCTGGAAAAACTAAAGTTAAAAAATAGAATACCTGCTAATTAATATCATCTATATTCCAACTTTGAACCAAGTTAAAATACAAGACCAGGATTACAGTGGCATGCACCAGATTATATTGAACATCTAACTCCTGAACATGTCATCACTAACATATAAAATGTAGCTTACAAGAAACATTATCGATGTTGTCTAATTAAGATCGAGAAGTGATAAAACGATAAATATAGATTTCATGGGATCGTCATGTTTATCTTTAAAAACAAGGAGCCAGCCAATCAATATTTTATTTGCAGCTGCCAGCTACAAACTTTTAGGGGATGGACACCTTGTGGCAAAGATTCTGTGCTTGATATTTTTCCTCTAAGTTGGTTGTCTATAATGATTGACAGGGCTATGATCATCATCTTCATTGATATGTTTGTTGAGGGTTCATCCAGTAGATTGCACATTTGGATTTGGTGATCATTCTAAACAGCCCTGGTGCCTTTGGGAAAATATATTGAGAAACATTTCAAGGACTGGATATTCCCTCGCAGTTATCCATATCAGTTAAATGATCAAGGCATTAAATTACCATAAATCATGTTTCAATCTTTCTATAACAATAAGGTTACATTTCATACCATTACATTGTCTACATGATTAACAGCTGGAAATAATTCTCCATCTTTTAACAGTTTTTTTTTTCAAATAAAATGTTCATTTTTCAACACTAGAGCAAAAATAGACATACAAGACATACAAGATAAAAACAAGAAAATGCATGCTAAATATGTTGTTCGATTATAAAATAATACATGTTGTTATGTGTCTTCATGATCAAGGTGTGATAAGTAAATTAATGTCTCCCTCATTACCTATATATATAGAATCCAACAAAGAATGAAATCGGTATAAAGTTAACTCAAGAATAGTGAATACAACTAACACAAACTAGCTCCTTCATCTTAGCATGAACGTCTTAATTGGAATAAAACAGATATGTGTTTATCATCTTTTTGTAGGAGTTGTCTTTGCACTCTTCACTGTTGTACTTAACATTCACATTGATCTATTTGCATCCATATGTTGGAAACTAATGTATCTCATCTTATCTTATCTTATGGTCTATATTGTATTTAGTGAATGCACATGTGATCGGCAGATGTGTTATGACAATCATTTTATTGTTGTGTGGATCATGACAAATGAGTTAAGCCATGTATTAGTCATTACGAAGACATCATTAGGAAGTTCTTGTCAGTTGGGTACATGGACCTCATGATTTATGGCACTATTTCCCTGTTTGGAATTTGACAATAAAAGGATCCCAATGTGCTTGACAATGTTGCCAAGCAAAAAGAGTAGGAAAACAGATGAATATGTGTTTTTTATAACTTTATACCCCTTGAACCTAGAAAAGTGAATCAAATAGAAAGACAATATACTTGGTTACTTCAAAATATTCAGAACACAGGAATCATTCATCTATGTGGGGACGATTTATAAATTAGAAGGTATCCATAACTTGTATTGTACAAGTACATCATTATCTTTCATAATCTCTGTAACAATATTGCCATTCTTGTCTTCTACAATCAGAACCTCTTTTGTCTTATCCATACGACAAATCATCAACATCTTGAGTTTTGACATTGGTACAGCATATAACTTCCTATGTTGCGTAAGTTGAGAACCTAGCCCATCAACCATGCCTGAAAGTAATGGAACCTGCATGGGAAAGAAATTGATAAGCCACTTTAGTATTTTTGAAATATCACAACAAATAAAATAATCAAACTTCTATCAATGTTTTCATACAATTTAAGATCATGTAATTGGATAATCATTAGTGAAGTACTTAACCATTAGAAACTATAAACTATCAATATTCAATAAAAGTCAATATTTGGAACCAAGGACCCCAATCTAATCCAAATAAATTATAAATCCATGACAACTATAATGAAAATACAAAATAAATCCCTTAGCTGAGGGCAGGCTAAGGGAGTCCATGCCAAGCATTTGCTATGAGTGGGACAGACAAGAACCATATATTAGTGCATGGACACCTATATTATGATGTATATGTTAAGCAATAAAAAAGAGTATTAAGAGTTCAATGAACTAAACAATCCTATGGATTCTTGACAGCATAGAACAAAGAAAATTGGCAATACCACTGAAAAGAACCATACAAACTTTAATGTTCTTTACAAATCAAAATTTTCTTGAGATAAAGAAGAACATAGGACATGGATTAAAACATGATAATGACAAGTAGCAAATATGCTTTACCTGGAGGCCCATAACATGGGAAGCTACAACAATAATGATGTACTTCAAAAGTATCTAAAACCAAGGCATTCCAATCATTTAAGAAAACCTGTAGCAAAACCAGAATAATAAGAAGAAACCCATCTTTGTTACCATGTAGTCTTGAAGAAGAAAACACTAATTCACATCAAAACCTATCTTGAAAACTTTTGTATCATCAACATAAGAAATATTGATTAAGTACTGAAGACCCATAAGTAGTGTTGCCATATTTTTAGGGGTAGTTTCAAGTATGTGAATGTTTGACTGTAGTGAAACAATCAAAGTTACAAATACTGTTGCAAGAAGCAATGACACCATTAAAAATACTTTGAGTCATGATGTGGACTTTTAGTTTCAGTATTTTAGAGAACATTACAAAGAGTTCAAGTCAAACATAAATAATTAATATTGTGATTGAACTCATAACCATGCATCACAAAAATAAATGAAGATGTTCAAATAAGTAAGACAATCCTTTACTGTAAAGTGATAAAAACCCTACCTTTTAAAATGAGGTGAAGGAGAGTGCCAAGTTTTGAATAAATTCCTAGAAAATAGGAAACAAATAAATGCATTACTGCAGTTTGTTCTTCTTAATAATAATTACAAAACAACCAATTGTACCTTTTCAACACCCTCAATTAAAATCACAGAAGGTGTTTCTTAAAGAGAGTAGTTATATGTTTTGCTGTGAAACACAAATAAATTTATAATAAAGAACAAATATTTATCAATTCTGGAAAAAATACCTATTCTTCAGTTGAACCATTTGCATAGGCCTCTGGGATATTTGTCCCTCGTGGAAGTATGGTCTAACCCCATGCATATTATAATCAACAAACACTTAGGAAAATCAACAAAGTTATAAGATTGTGAAAATAATAATATAATAACAATGACAAAGATTTATAAAATAGGAAATCCATACACAACCCATACACCAGTGACCAAAATAACTTATACCTGCAACTGCGCCATGAAGAAAGTATAAAGCTTAACAAATTGTGCATCATAAAAATCTCCAAAATTAAGCATTGCAACCTGATCCAAAAAACAACTGGTAGGTGATACAAGAAGTATAAATGAAACAAATATACTTTGATTAAACATGAAACAAATATGTATTAATTACCCTCACTTCTAGTCTCGTTATGGCCCACTTTATGAATGCATTTGATAGGGAATTTTTGACAAACACTTTGTGTGTGACTGCTGTAACTTCCTGTCAAATTTTATAATACTATTGTACCATTTTTATTGGTTTATTGTGTCATTTTAGCAAGCAAGAATGTATGGCATTTTATGTGGTACAAATAGGTAATTAACAACAATAAAAACATCCAATAACCAATCTTAACAACACTTCTTATCTGCAATTTATTTGAAATAACAAGTCGTATGCTTGGAAAATGATGGACTTTTAGCAAATACACTTGAAGACTAAAACATTCACCATTGATCAATCAACACAATAGGCACAAGATTTTTTACCCTCGGGAAATTTTTTAAAGGAATAAAACCCCATCAAGAATAATCTTCCTTAAATATGAGATGACTAAGTTTTACATGAGAAACATTAGAGCAAACTTTACAATGAAGTCCTTAGGGCTTGTTACATGCCAAGAGAGAAAAAAAGGCCTCATTGAAATATGAATAAATCCCACTGAAGACTGCTGTAGGTAGAGACGACGTGGATGAAATCCCTAAGATGACGTCAGCCCTTAGCCCTTAACAAAATAATGGCAACTTGATCCTAAATAAAATTGGTGATGTCAACCTTCAAACAATCAGTGGCAGCCCTCTAGGGCCTTATTACTATTATGGTGGCCATGTTAAGGCTTCAACAACTCCACGGAAGCCCTACTATGGCATGATCAAACCCTCAGATGACTGGAATAGGCCTCACCAGGATAGGAATAGATATCGATAGCCCTACTAGGGAAAAATCAAACCCTCAGATGGCTGGAACAAGTTTCAGAAGGCTAGGAACATATATCAGCACCCCTACTAGGGGAAAATAAGAACCTCAACTGAGTGAGAGAGGTTCACATAGGGCTGTGGCTGAGAGAGATAAACCCCAACAGTGGTTCAACTGAGAGAGAAGGACTTCAACAGTGTTGCAGCTGAGTTCCAATGTCTAAATAAGACCTAGGACAGTCCCTACATTGTTCTTTGGCTTCAATGAATGATCAACACTTAATGATAGATATGAGATGGAAGATAACCAGCAAATTGAAGACCCCGAACAAATTTTGGATATCAAATATTAAACCTAGTATCAAAAGATTAAACCAAATGCTACGGGAATTAAAAAACTCAACACCCTTGATGAATTTTATGAGCGATTCAAGGAAATATTCATGAATATTTGGTAAATATTATTTGAATAGGTATTCCTTACCAATTTATTGAAATTTGTTGAATAGCCTCATGATGATATTTCATTGTTATAGAAGATAAAGCTATTGGATTTTTGAAAACAGGAATGTACTTAGCCAGGGAGAGGTTTTGCATGTTGGGCTGAAGGATTCTTTAATTTGCTTCTAGCGGTTTTATATTTTTTTACTTATGTTGAATTTGACTGGTAGATGGAAATCAAAAAATCTATTTATAATAGAAATGGTGATAACTTACGAAGGTATATGTTTCCCTGCCAGAAATCAACTCTACCTTCGTGCAAAACTCCCTTGTTGTGTACCAATTTGGATGGATAATAGATAAATTATGTTGTAGGTGTTGCATGCTGAAATGAATTGATATAATGGAAAGTGATGCAATTAAGCAAAGGGGCAAAGCTCTCAAAGAAAAGGAAGAGCTTTCCCACAAGTTCAATCAATTTTCAAAGCAGAAGGGTGAGCTTGAGAGAGAAAATTAAATTCTTAAGGGACATTTTCCTGAGAAACTGCAAGAAAGGTCAATGGTTTGGAACTTAGGTTATTTGATGATTTTGAGAAACGCATATTTTTTGAGCAAGCAATTTGCATTTCTAAAGATCATGAATTACTCGAGAGAATAATGAAGATGCTTAATGATCAAAGATTCAAACTCATATAATTTGCAAACAACATAATCTGTTTCAGATGACCCCAAATCATCTTACGAAGACCAAAATGATTTTTCAAATAATATCCATGAAGATATAGAAATGGATGGGCATCTGCAAGCCTCCTTAGCCAGGGCAAGGGCTGTGTCGGAGCTTGCTGAGTCAGCAGAGGCAATGTTTAGGGATTACGAGCAAAATAATAGGAGGGAAAAAAAGAGTTAGAGAATAGTGTTATAAGTTTAATAGAAGACAATAGGGACAATATTAAATTTCTTAGGAGTTCTTTAGCAGAGAAGGACACAATTGAGAAGTACATCTCTAAATCAAAAGGAGGCAGTGACGAGAGGAAAGCTGCAATTTTCCACATAGCGAAAAGAGGGTTGCAGAAAGTTGGATTTGGATTTAGGGTTCGGCCATTTTTCCAAGGGGATCCTGAAAGTGTGGCTTTCAATGGAGGAGGGACACCAGAATGTGGAGGAGGAACACCGAAGAATGAAGGAGAAGAGGAGGTTTTTAGCTTGGCCTTCGCTATCGAAAGTATAATAAAATCAACACGACTTGAAATAACAAAATTGCAACATTCCCTCGAAAAAGAAGCATAATATGACACTGGTTTCTGCTTGAAAAAGAAGCACCTTGAAAGTATTACCATTTATTGAACACATTTAAAAGCTTTTCATACATCAAAGATCAATTTCATAACATTGAAGGCTTGATAAAAAAACTCCGGTCCTATGAGTGAATTAGTGTGAAATGCAGGTACCTTTGCTTGATGAGAGATCAATTATTTGATTAAAAACTTCTCAGCACCTAATGCCACCAAACATTGTTGGATTCAAAGCTGAGATAAATTATTGAGAGGATCCTTTCGATCTACCAAGCCGCCCATGTAATGAAACTTTCTTGGTCAATTTTCGCTCTGGTTTGCACAAATATATTTGCTCCTCCCCATCAACCATCATTGCCCACCTGGTGTTTGCTACCACCTAATAAAATGTATTACATTATGGGATACCTATATCATGGACTTCACACCATTCTGCAGTGCCTTGGCCTTCATTTAACCTCCACATGTGCATACAACCAAGTTTCTCTCCCTTTTGTATTAACACCACTCGCCCATGGCATCCACTTAAATAAAGGGATATTGGGTCATAGCAAACTTTTGTGCAATCCTCTAGCAGTGTAATTTTTGTCCAACTTCTCTCTGCAATAGTGAATGCTACCATCAAATAGATGGCATTCCATTTGATTACCTAGTAATTGTTTCCTTTAGAATAGAGACATTTTCCGTGAGGTTGAACTAAGTGGGGAACATTCATGGAACCTTGGTCCAAACATTGGACTCTGAATCATAAATTTTCAGCACCATTGAATTCCCACTTCGTTGTCGAAACTCATTGGCATTATTTTCACCCAGCCGGATAATGCAACACCTCGAGGTAGAATCGAAGGTCATTGCAATGAAATCCCATCCTAGGTCAACATGGGTAGTGCCAGGGAGTTGTCTCCAGGTTCTGGTAGTAGGATTTCCTTTGGAACCAAAATTTTAGAGAATGGCTCGATTCCCACAAGTGTCATAAATTTGTTTTGATGGTGCCTCCAAGTGTAATCCAAGAGTGGTAGCAATAGGAGGGCTTCTCTTAAGACCCGAACAAAGAATAGAAGTCGGCTTCTCTTGGAAATTAACAACAACAACAAATAATCAAGTTGAAATATATGCATCGTTCTTAGGAACAACCCTATTCCAATTAAACAATGTGAAGAATATCACGATTCTAAGTGATTCTTTCTTCATCGTCAATCAAGGAAAATGAAGCCTAGGGAGGGAACTCTGCACTTTAGAACCTTTCAAAGAATATTTGGTAACTTGGATGCATTGGACAATGTCAAGTTTTTTCATGTTTGAATAAATAATGGATTAGCATATGGAAAGGAAAATGAAGCCATTTATTTGGACAAGGGGGTCCTAGTCGAAAATGGGGAACCCTTGAGAGGTATTGGCTCCCTTGATTTGATTATGGTAATCTTGGTTAAGGAACTAAACCACATTAGCATCTACAATCAAGCTATAGGAAGAACATGAAACACTTGTCATAATGAAAAATATGACTACCATGTAAGTCTTATCGACCCTTTTAGTCTACGCAAGGGAGACTTAACTCTCCCCATGCGTTTTGTTACCTCTATCCTCAGTATTTAGACTATAGCATGAAGCTATTTATGGACCCTATACTCAATCTTTCTTACAAAGGTGGGATATTTCCTATTTCAAGGGATATGCTAGTAGAAGGCAGCTCCAAAGGTGAAAAGATCTAAGATTGGGAAGGATTGCTTGTTTGTGTTCTAGTGGTGCATTCTCTTGGAGACCACAAACCCATAAAAAATGGTAAGTTTTATTGGTCTATTTGTTTGGGAGAAAAAATTGTTCAAAACTACTCTTGTTTCCATGTTGCATGGGATTCAAAAGGGCATATTGGGATTTGGCAGTGGAATGGTTTTATTACTCTGAGGTTGCACATAATCTCTCTAGGGGGTTCTGTTGGTATGGTTTGTTTTTTTTCTAGTTTGGAATTGAGTTTTGATGCACTAAAGGGATTTCACCTTTACACCCAAGTTCCTAGTATGACTTGCCCTTGTAATATGGACTTTCTAATAGAAGCATTATGAAATGCACTGAAAATTGGACATTTTTCTAACAAAACCATTGTGAAATGCACTGAAAAATGAGCCCTCTGCTCAAAACTCATATAAACTACACCGTGGCCATACTGGGATAGATCAAAACTCCTAAACTAAATAGCAACCAGAGTAGGATCAATCAAAATTCCTAGACCACACACCAGCCAGAATAGGATCAATCAAAACTCCTTGGACATAGAGTAGAATTGATCAAAACTCTTTGGAATTTTTTGAGGGACCTTTTTATGATAGAACCATTATGAAATTCACTAAAAATGGGACTTATGCTAGAGTAGGATCGATCAAAACTCCTTGGACTTGTTTCAAGGACTTTTTTCCTAAAAGAACAATTATGAAATGCACTGAAAATGGGACTTATGCCAGAGTAGGATCGATCAAAACTCCTTGGACTTGTTTCAAGAACTTTTTTATAATAGAAACATTATGAAATGCACTAAAAATGGGACTTATGCCAGAGTAGGATCAATCAAAACTCCTTGGACTTTTTTCTAATAGAACCATTGTGAAATGCACTGAAAATGGGACTTATGCCGGAGTAAGATCAATCAAAACTCCTTGGACTATTTTCAAGGGCTTTTCCCTTGTAGAACCAGTATGAAATGCACTGAAAATGGGTCTTTTTCTAATAGAACCATGAAATGCACTGAAACTTTTGAGCCCTGGGCTCAAAACTCCTCAAACGTGTTTCTAAGACTTTAAAAAAAATCCATTAAGAAATGCACTGATAATTGAACCTGGAATACTTGTGATAAACGCCCACCCAATTGCCCCTGTACCACTACCGAGAGCACAATACAATACTTATTTTATTTACCCAAAACATGAAATAATACAAGCAAACTTGCATAGAGTATGGTTGTATAAACGTGTATACAAGCTTAATACATAAGAGTGAGTTAAATCATCCAATGAAAGTGAATTAGGTTAACTTGGCCAGTGTGGAACAGATCGAAAACAGTGCCTTTTTAAATTCTTGAGAGCTAAAGATGGTTTACATTGCAGTTAAGAATCCAACATGCTACCTTTTATGTTATGCCAATCCCAATTAAAATAAAATTGAATATGTAGTAACCGTCTTCCTTTAGTTTGTCTTAGTGATTTTCACCGTTCTAATTAAGTTGTATAGGAAAAGAGAAAAAAGGTACATAAAATTTGTCAAATTCAACCCTCTTGGCAGTGCAGTGAAAGCAACACAGCATAGGTTCGAAATTCATGGGAGCATAATTAGCTAAATATGTCGATGGACTGTGACCTAGATGTTTGATTTTATTTTGATATATATATATATATATATATTCAACCAAAGCAACACAGCAGAGGTTTGAAATTCACGGGAGCATAATTAGCTAAAGATGTCGATGGATCGTGACCCAAACGTTTAATCGGATTTTGATATATATATAAATATATATATGTTTCTCATCGAGAACTATCGATTCTTGCCAGAATAGAGAGAGAGAGAGAGAGAGAGATGCCATGAAATCTCATATAAATTCCGCGGATAAATATGAAATAGAAAGCATTGCACAGTGAGTATTTATAGACCTTTGAGTCGGGAGAACATGGCAGAGCTCCCTGCTGCAGGAGAAAGCACCCTTATTAAGCCATGAATAAGTGTCTACAGCCACATTGTCTCCTGCCAACTCCTTCACGTGAATGGGGTTCATCATAGATTTCAGTGCCGGAAAAATCCCCTGAATCCCCATCTCCTGCAACCAATGCCCCCACGGTCAAATGAAAAGGCTTTCGATCTAGATGTGAAAGCACCCCATCACAAAGAAGTCGTAGCCATTGCGTCTAGAGCTCTGAGGTCTTGACCTCGTCTTGTTCAGATATTCGATTCCTGTTGAGAATGTGCCAAAAAAAATTATCAGTGCAATGGGGCCAATTCTTCGAACGTTTGGCTTGTTTGTTGGGGTTAAACTTCATAGAAATAACCAGATTTATGTTAGTTCCGTTGATTGCACAGGACCATCGGGCCATTTGATTGTGTTTCAAATGTTGCAATTGCCAACACTTCTAGCGGATCGCCAATGTTAGACTTTATTGTCTTATATGTTTGTAGACTTCTAAATTGATAAAGCTAGTACATAGTTTGTGGTCGGATGGGGATAGGGCATGGGACATGGTTAAGGTTAAGATATAGTTATACAATGGAAGATAGGTTAGAATTTTTTTATTTTTTTTGAAGGTTTTTGTATGTTTTTAGTTATTTATGCTTAATTAGATTTTATTTTTACATTTTTCCTATTATTTTTGTATGGCTAGAGTTATCGATGAGAACCTAACTACAACTTATTTTTTATATTTTTTATAATTGTTTATTTCGAATTTGAACCACTGCCATAGAATCAATCTCAACAGTACACTTGTCTCATCCTCATCTGTAGATGAAAAAGTATAGGCCTTAGTCCACCCCAACTCTCAAATAAAAGTATAGGCCTTAGCAACAGAGTTTTATAATTTTTTTTAATAATTCTTATTAAGATTAATATAAAATTTAATTAATTTGTGTTTTATATAAATATAATAATTTGTGTTTTAAATAAATTTAAAATTTGTTTTATTATTATATAATATTTATTTAATGGTATTTTTTGTTATAGTAGTATATATAATAAACTTGGATCAAGGTCGTTGGCCGAGAAGAGTTGTGCACATCGTGAATCAGGTGGGTGGCGACGTTAGATGCAAACTTTACCTCGTCGATAATGCTTAAATGAGGTTTAACTTGATAGTGATAAGGAGGGGTCATCACTACATGAAACATATCATATTTTGCAATGTCACTCCTATAAAAGGTTGAGGAATCAAAATATTTACCTAAAACTCTGAGATGGGGTCAGGTCTCTACATTTACTGCATATGGATATCAGACTAGTTTTGGGTCAACACCCTAGTTTAATTATAATTGAGTCTTTGATTGGTTAAAATATTGTTCTTGGTGCTTCCACCGGTTCAATTATTATTGGATGAACTGTTACGACGTTTAAAGGAACTGAGCTTGGTGAAGCTACGTCGACTGGTGCAGCTAGTTCAATGATCACAGATCATGATAGTTATAATGATTTTAGAAAAGCACCTCGGTATGGGACTTGAGAATATTACATTGAAGGATCAACAACTAGCTATGATGCTTCCAGGTATCGATATGGTATTGGTTCTATCTATACCTTATTCATAATTGTAGGAACCTAATTTTCCTTTGGCATGCACTTAACGATTTGGTTCTATGGTGCAGCAGGGATAAAGATGGTCAAGAGCAAATTCACACAATTGCTTTGTTGGATATCTAAAGATCGAGGTACATTGCACCAATATTACTAATAGAAGTTAGACAATTTACAAATTTTACACTTCATTGTCACAATTGCAATTTTTCATTACACAATTAAAAATGACTAACATAAATGACTAATTCATATTCTTCTAGCTAGTCATTTTTTATGTCGTGACTAAACTAGTCGTTTATGTTAGTCATTTTTAACTTTGTCACTTATTATCTAGTCATATTTGTTAACTGGTGACTAAATTAGTCATTAATTTTAGTTGTTTATAGTTGGGTCAATCAAAATTGCTCATATTTAGTAGTAAATCACTTGAAAAACCTATGGTGACTAGAATTTTTAGTCACGTAGTAGCTAATTCCTCATTTTCTACTAGTGGTTTGGTCCACTTAGAGTAGCTTGATGAGCAACGCCGAGATGCCTTAGTTGCTGTAGAGGTTAACAAGCATCGCATTAAGGTCCAATATGATAAGTCTACCCATCCGAGGAGGTTTAGTGAAGGTGACTTGGTCCTTTTATGGGATCAAGATAAGGAACCCTTGGGAGTAGGAAAATTTAAACCCATGTGGCATGGTCCTTACGTGGTTAAACGTGTATTAGAAAAAGGCACCTATGAGCTAGTTGATTATGAAGGGACAGCCTTGGCAGAGCCTAGAAATTGGCTCTATCTCAAAAAATACTATGCATGATCTTCAGCCAGGGCTGATTTTTGTATACTATTGTACGGTTTTGCATTGCATAGTTAGGTTTTCATATGGTGATCGGGTTTCTTGATTAGATTTCATTTCTTATGGAATATGTCGATGGAATCTTCCATTTACATAGGTTTCGCTGATGGTGATAGCCGCCACAGTCAAAACTCAGCTTCGGTGCTTGGGTGATCTATACTCCTATGGGTCAAGTATTGTCTTTAGGAGGCATATGTTTATGACCTTCGTCAAACAATGTTGCTGAATATACTGTTGTTATTGAGTTATTACATGATGACATTTCACATGGTGTTCATTCTCTTGAGGTACATCTCGATTCACAATTAGTGGTTTCACAGCTTAATAGGCTTGTATCGTATTAGGGATTCGACATTACTACGAAGATTCTTACGTGTTAGATTGCTAGAACAGAAATTTGAGAGTATAACATACATTCATGTTCCAAGAATTTTTAATCAAGTTACTGACTCATATGCTAACTATGTGTTAGATTGGCATTTGTTTCACAAATCATAAGCATATCACAAACACATTTTACACACATGTAAATAAAATAAATATTGATCATCATAAAAGTTTTTTTTCATTAAGTTCAAAAAGTGGCATCATAATACATAAGTGTCATATACGAAATTGGAGCTTTCGAGCCACCAAAATATACTACATGGTCATACAAAAATGAATACACTCAGGTCTCTAATCCTAAGGTAGAGGAGGGTGTTGATCATGACAGCACACTACGACTCTAGCAAGCCGACGGAACAGTCGAACCCATGCTCATTGTACTCCAACCACCTAGCACTGCATGGCCTCAGGAAAGTACTCGACTTGCACCATGGGTACTCTATGTGTCAAATGAACAAAGTTCATGTGGATGCTTTGGAGCGTCTGCTCCACATCTGCACCCATAATATCATCACCTCTTCCCCTTTGTCGATGATGAGGAAATCCATCCGGCCATCGTGGTCCTACATCTGCATATACATGACAGATTGTCACTATGTGTTGTCACACAAAAAACATGTCTTTTGAGTTCATATGTAAAAAAACCCAAAAAAAATTAAATAATTCAAAAATTAAAAGTGCGTTTGGGATTATTTACCTATGTCTCCATAAACCGCTCTTGGTGGTAGGGGCATATCTGGGTCTCCCTAGAAGTCTATCCCTGCATAGGGGTAGTCGTCTATGGCGACGATCTGTCTCCACCACCATGGAAAAAAATTTGTTGGGTAGGGGTTAGCCACCCTACCATGTCCCAGTCTACGCATGACATTATCCCAACGTCACTGAGCTAGATCCTAGACTCCATGTCGAGCAATGTCTACCCTATGGATTAGCCTTGGCACCCGCTCAAAGAAGAATGTGCTCAATATGCTGCCAAACTCGAATTTTTTCACGCAACCCATCTTACAGTCACCGATCTATTGTTTCATGTTGCTCAGCAGTGTAGTACTCTAGTCATATAATGTAGGTCGCATACACTCTACTACATAGAACATCATTGGCTGTGAGGCCTGGTGGAGTGAAGCCAAACCCGGAATCCTTCCTAGTGCCAAGAGTATGGCTTTTAGCCCCTGAATCTGAATAAAGTTTGTCAGTATCTGACCCCCAACCTTCTCCGTATCCAGAAGACAATACACATCTATGTACTCATCTATGGTCAATCAGCCTCATGTTTCACGAGATTGAAGGTTCACCACCTCCCCTCATCGGGAAAAACCTGTAATGAAGTATATGTCGTCAACCTTGATGCTGAGTGACATCCCATCTATCTGAAATGTTTCAAACTCTGGATCCCAATAGTCTACCAGTAGCTGGAGTAGTCTTGGTTTTTCCCTCAAGCTGCCAAGATGCCAAAACTTGTATAAGCCACATGCTCGTAATGGTTGTTGAGCCATGAGATCAGCTTGAACAGCTTCCTCAACATCACCATGTTCTCTCTCTCGCCACTCTAGTACCATCCTACGCAAAAAACCAAGTTTTTGATCGGTATTTTCCCATTAAATCCTTGTTTGTGGCCCGGTATGCTACTTTTTTCAAAACAGTCACATATGTATGTAGTTTTCGGGCCATTTTCCATGTATGGTCAGCCCTATACATGGAAAAAGCCCGATTTGTGTGTGGGCCGAAACACCCAAGTTGGGATGGCCCAAAAAATTAATTTGACCATGAAATTTGAAAATTTTTATATCAAAATGCAAGAGAGAGGAAAGGGAATCTACCTGGATCAAATGGGGAGAGATTCTGCTGAACGATGCTCCCGAAATTCACTTTTGAAGTTTTGAGCTCAAATGCACTATGTTGGGTAAAAAATTCAAATGGTTTGAAAAATTTTAAAATTTTTCACTATTTATAGAAACTTTTCGAAATTTTTACCTATTTTCTATAGTGTTTTACTGTTTTGGACCGTTTGAACTAATTTGATGTTGTAGGAGCCCGTTTTGAGTGCGGTTTGATAGTGCCTTTGACACATTCGTGCCTATTTCAGGTATTATGTCTAAACTGGCATTTAGGTTAGGGTTCACATCCATTTGCACTTTTCATAACCTTATGACCGTTTCATCTTAACCTTAGGTACGAACCCATTCCATCTTGTCACAGAACCTTCTTGCTACTTTTATAAGTGACATGTTGTGAATGGTAGAGCTTTCCCATACATGGGTACCCTAGTTAGATCATGTTTTTCATTTGGTGCCCATGCCGACATTTCTCCCTTAGGGTGTGGGAGTCCTTTGTATAGTACCGCCATGACTTTGAGCAAGAGATTCATACTCCTCTTGAACTTCATGCTGTCCATTTCCTCGAGACTCCTTTATATATTGCAAGTCGTAATTGCATTATCATGAGTTTTGCTTTCCTTATTGAGCCTTATGCGGGCTTCCCTAACTTTGATGATCACCTATATAGCTTGAGCTTGTCTCATGTCTATCCAAGAAGAGCCTTTTTAAATATCTTTTGCAGCTTGATTCCCCATTTTTTCATCGGGAAAGGACATTTCCCCAAGTGTCATTATCATGCACATGTTTCCTTGCATTCAGCATAGGTATGTTCTGCTGCTTGGAAGTAGTTTGTTTGTCCCCTGCCACTCATCTCCTCCTATATTTGTAACTATAAATCACTTTTATTCTTTTTCAAGCTTTTCAAAATGATATGAAAAATTCAAAAAACCAAAAATCCAAACATGAAAAGATGTTATGTTTGGCAGCAGTCGAGTCGTGTCACCTTCGAATAGAGCACTATACATCACATCCATTGGTTGGGTTTGTAGTTTGAATTTAGGAGCTATACTCATTTCTCTAATTTTATCTCCACCGACTGGTTAAGCTTCCAGTCCCTATGGAGCCTTTGTTAATGCTTCCTGTATCGCAGAGATTTCCCAGTTTTGCATATTGAGTCTATGCTGCCTTCATTCAGTCACCATTTGCCTTTATGCTCTTGTTTGAAGGAAGTTGAAGCCTGGGTCGTCCATTGCTCAGTTGTCTTGACTTTGCATGTCGGACATACATTCCCGGTACTATTACTGGTTCGTGCACATCTTGTTCGAGTCCTTCCACATTATACAACGTTTTTGAGTACCTCATGTTGGTTGATGGGGGATGCCTTAATGCCCTCCTTCCATTGGATTCCATTCCATCGAATTCAGATCATTTATTCTGGGATAAGATTTTAGATTCATTTGAGTGCCTTGAGACTTACAGTCATCACTGGTAGGTTCTCTCGCCATCGACAGTTTTGGGAATACATCAATGTCCCTTGATTGATGGATTCTTTTAAGTGTTCGACCTCACCACATCTATTCACACTTGTTAGATTGCACTCTAGTACCTTGATTCCCATTTTCATTATTGGTGGGTGATCTCGCATCTATTAACGGTATACATCAATGACCGGTAATCAAACGATGGACTACTATGTTCGACCTCGACACCTCTATTCACATAGTAGGACATGTACTCGTAGCGGTTTGTGTGGAATACTTTCCAAATTGGTGGCATTCCACATATGCTACCTCCTTGATTGTGCCATTGTTCATGAGATTTCATCTCTCGTGACTTGATTCCAATCTATGTCAGATATCTTCAGCCATTATGGAGATCTTGATCCATTGTATATCTTCAGCTTCTATGGAGATCTCGATCCTTTGTATATCTTCATCATGGAGATTCTGATCTATTATATATTATATGTGGCGATGACCACACTTGTAACATTTTTTATATCATGCATATTCATGGCCATTGAACTCGTATGTATCTAGGACTGCTATATGTATTTGCAGTCATATGTAGAGATTGATTATTGTGCTATACTAATGGATGGCTGGTTCTTCCACCTAGTTCTTCATCACTCCACTTCTGGGATGTATTTATAATGTATTTTGGCCATCATGTTACCCCTCTGACCTCACACATTATGGGGCATATGTTATAGCTGATTTTACCACACATGGTTGATCACACATTTATGGCATTCCATGTCCCTCTGCAGACTCTTTGGACCCCATGGACCAATATTATACTTTGATGTTTCCAAGTTCATCCCTAAAAACATTTGTTATTTGTTGTACGCTACTTTTAATCCCATTCTTGCGTATATATGTGGATATTGACCTCAAACCCACGTACATTGGGATGTGTGCATAAGTCCAAATATTTTTTTAGTTTTCCTTGATGTGTGTCTGAACCACTTGTCTCTTGGCCTTCCATATGCCTTGAGATCGCTCAGATTTGAACCTCCATTACCCCTTTGGAGTGCTATATAAGGAACCCCTTGGATACATTGAGGAAGAGGAATTGAAGAGCAAGAAAACTATAGTCCATTGTTTCTGTAGCTTGCTTATACTTGAGTCTTCACCCCTTTGTCCCTTTGGAGCACTTTGTGTTCTTCCCAACCTTTCTTTTTCTTGTGATCTTGCTATCGAGAGATGGAGGATTGAGGTGGTGTAGGCCCAGGTGGAGGACTCAGTTTCTCTGGTTCGCAGACGTGCCGACAGAGGTTGTCACTTGTGTAATCTCTGATTTGATCAATAGAAATATATTTTCCTGTCCATTTAATGTGCAATTGAATAAATATTGAATCCATGGATATGTTTAATTTTTATACATTGATGAATATATACGCTAGAGTAGATCTAACATTATATTATATAGCATGGTTTCCTTGTTTACTGTTGTTGAGAGTGAATTGCTAAAGCAAGCAGGATTCGAAAAAGCTCAACAGGGATCTACTTCAACCGTCCGGAATAAGGTACGATCCATGACCCCTTAGTGTTAGATATTTGGTTTCTCTTGAATATGGGAAATGATTGGTTTCTATGGTTTATCTATCTATTGTGGTACACCCCAAGCCATAGGAATTTTTTCTCCGTAACACTAACCTTAACCCTAAACTATAATAAACTGCATTTTTCTTCCCTACTTTTAAACTGTAAAAACTACATTCAAATAATTCCAAAAACACTAGACCTCCAATATTTAATAACTGAAGTAAGAAGAATAATTGAAGTAAGGTTGTAACCTGTATATATTTAGAACCAAGAATGATGAGATAATCTACATACTGAGAGACAGTAAACTGAGTGGCATAGTTAAATCGAAGGTTTCGAGGGTTGAAATTAAAATAACTGACACTGAAATCAGCATTTCCCATACCAATGTAATAAAGGGACTCGCTAATAATATTGGAAGATTCTTGCGGTCCTACGATACCTCATAATCGTGACTGGTATTCCCTCATATATTGTATTTGTTGCTCAAAACTTATTACATTCTGCAAAAACATGTAAAATGCCATCACTTTTAGTATAGGAAACCAACCAAGTAAGTACAATGCCCATGAACGCCTAAACTGACCATGGTTTTTTACTTACGACACTCTCTGAAGTACTGTTGTCGTAGCCAGAGTCGGTCGAGGAGAAAGTGACTCAGGTGATTAAATCGTCCGACGTTAGTTGTGGGTTGAGGTATAGGGATTATTTCTTTGATACCCAAGACCGAAGTTGCAACTCAAAATATACAGAAATGAGTTGAAAAAAAATTATTCAATCCTTGGAATGTATATAGAAATATAAATGTTGAGTATTTGGAGGTTATACCCAAGAAATATGAAGTAATCTTTCTGTTAGAGAAGCGTCCAGTAGGTATCCCACCAGGAAAATATCTGCTGTAAGGTGGAAAGTTGGTGTATTAATGTTATTGTTGTTTCCAGCATCAAGAGTAGAGTCTCCTAACACAATTAATGCAGGAAATTGTTGTGTGCCTTGACCTTGAACCACCTGTGAACTTGAGATTAAGAAAAAAACACTAAGATGAGAGTAGTCGCGACAAAATCAAGCTTCGAGGAGGCCACCATTGATGGTGAATTTTGCATCTTTGTATTCTATGTTTTCCTGTTTAAAATAATCGTTGGAGAGTGGTGCTTCAAAGATGAGTGTAGAGCGTAGAAGCAGTTGAATAGTTCGGTGAGTTATTAAAGGTACCATGAATTTGAATGACAGTTCAATAAATGCCATTAATAAAAATCCAAGAGACCTTAGTTGTCATTGTAGTTGTATGGGTGCCATGAGTAGTTGTGATTTGGATTGACTTAACTTCACGTTGCATATGTCTCAGCTACCATTGTAAGTGATATTTAAGAACATTCATGTAGACGTCACTGTCAAAACAGACGATAGGGTTTCTTGATTGGAAAATTCAGGAGAGCAAAGAAGTGGACAGTGGACTATGCTATAAAAGCTACATTGATTTAAGAGGTGAGGGTCAGGGAATCTTATCCTCCACATTCTTCTCTTCATCTCTTGTCTCATGAATTTAATTCGATTCATTGCAATAAATACTAAATTACTAAATGACATTATGGCATGGTCGATTAAATGTAAATGTAGTAATGTGCTAGTAGTTATTGGTCGACAGAGGATGTGAAAACTTTACATGCCATCCAACTCACTCGAATGATATAACTTGAACCCAATACATGTATTTAAGAGCTGTCAACCAATCCGTAAAAATTCAATCTTTATAATTCCATATAAACTTTTACAGAAGTGTACATTCTATACTAATTAATATTAATAATAACTAACACGATCAACGAAAAAACCAAGTTAATGCTGCTGCCCGCCGCCTACTCTTGAGGCAAATTCCTGAGATCGTGAGGTCAACTGCTTCTAGCCAATAACCAAATGACAAAATGACAATTTAAAAAATAATAATAATAATACAAATACAAAACCATTGTAAACACAAATTCATGTTTCAAAAATAAAAATAAAAACTAATCCAACTTCACCAAATATAAATATCCCCCGTCAGGGACATAAAAATGGGTTATTTATGTCTGAGTATAAAGAGGAAAACTAAATCACTCAATTTTCATATATTTAAGTACATTTAATATAGTTCATACAAATAATAATATTAATAAAATGCCACATATTACATTAAATTTGGATATCATTACTTATTTAGCAATTTGTGGAGAAAAAAACTAAACCACATAAACCAACAAACTACATTAATATAATAAAATTTATAATAAAACCAAATAACTATAGTTTATAAATTAAACCACAGTGAAATCTATAAAATTAACAAATCATAAAATAATATATGATAATTAAATTTTTTTGTAATTTGTTAAAATTCAATTTAATATATTTTTCAAAATTATTATTATTATTATTATTTAATTTGAAAACAAAAATTAAAATTATTACAATATAACTTAAAACCAAATATTTAAATTTTAAAAATTAGCTAAAAACCATTTTTTTATGAGAAACAAGAATATAATTATATATACCCATGGGGTGTAGAATAGACAGCGAATGGGTATATTGTTAAGGCACTCCTTGTTTAAGGTCACCAATTCGAAACTCCTAGAGTGCTTACTTACAAAAAAAAATATAATTATATATATAAACAAAGGTGCATATTACATACAATTCTTATGCAAAGCTTCAAAATGAAAAAAAATATATAATTATATATATAAAAAAGGTGCATATTACATACTAATTTCACATGTGAAAATTTATATCCTAACAAACTGAGTGCAAATATCAAAAAGATCAATTTCTCTTACAATGTATATTGGAAACTTCCAATAATGCAAATATCAAAAAAATCAATTTCTCTTACAATACAAATATCAAAATTACAATTTATCTTAAAACATGTTCTAGTTTCTCTTACAATGTATATTCGAGCCTTCCATAATTAGCAACATGTGGAGCGTGCGAATGATCAATTTACCAACCTTTCATATGAGTGATCACGTTCATGTGGGCTTCTCCACATTCCATTCGAGCGAGGGAGGTGAGATTTAATGAAATGAAACCCATGATTTTAATGCAATCCCTCTTCCTTCGATTCATCCTTCCACTTATCTTCCAATACCTTTGAATGGCATGAAACTCCACCTCCCCACTGACTCAAGGGTGGCTTACCTAGGGCCATTCTACGTGCTATGCAAGTTTCCATGTTGTTGGTTCCTTCTAAGAGTGGGTCTAAGATCCTTCCACCTTTCGTAAGAAAACATGGGGATCATTTCTTAATAATAATAGGGTTGTTAACCAACATTTCACCTTGCAGGAGTTTGGAGCCTTTATTGGCCAAACTATGTGCATCCTTATTATTCTAGTGCTTGACATAGAAGAATTGAACCTTTGATATGTCTAGTATATGTGTTAAATTCTCTTTTGGATTTGTCCAACCTCTTTTCTCTACTTCATTGAATGTTTTGTATTTTTTGGACAACAATCCAAAAGTTTATGAAGACTTGAAAGGATCCGATGTTGAGTTCTGCAATTAGTTCTATGCCTTGCATTAAAGCCGCCCATTTTGCTTGATTGTTCTTCCTTTTTCCCAATCCCCAAGCAAGAGATTGAATCCTTCTTCCTCCAGGGTCAAGGATGACCCCTCTCGCACCTGCCTCCCGGGAAGAAAAAAAATATATCCGAAATATAAAGATTGCCTAAATTCAAATTCCAGACCTAGACATACAACTCTTGTGACAATGGTGTATCATATGAAAGTTTCAAACTATAATTTTTTCATCGCAAAGGGGTTTATGTAACTCCGTTTAATTCAAAAATCCTTGAGTTGAAGTGATTTTTTTTTAATACTAGCAATTGCACCTTGGGGTGGAATAAAATACTATGGTATTACAAGTGAAGCAAGGAGATGTAGTGGGCACTTCCAAATAAGACATATGAAATGAGAATCACACTTCGAATTATTGAATCTCGAGAGTTGTTTCTATAATGCTAGAGAACTAGAGTAATCAAATTATTATCAATGTGCATGTGGAAATATTCATCTAATTATCTTATGGATATTTCATAATGCTAAAGCAGTAGATTACAGATATGAATATTTCATCTAATTATTCATAATGCTAGAGAAATAGATTACATATATGAATTAAGATCCGATCTGTAATCTTGGTTTGAAAAAGAAAATAAACTTGACCCTACGGTCATGTTCCAGTATCTTAATTCGACTTTGAAATTTATTCGGAAAATTTGGATCTCTATTTATTCTTGGATATCCCGATTCTGTTGTTGATTTAATGCTTAATTCAGACCGATCTATTCTTGGGTATGGATTCCCGAGAATAGAGACTCTACATTTAAAATTGATTATGTTATTAAATCCTGTAGATGTAATTTTCCATTTGTAAATCTTAATGTTTGGTTAAATGGTCAAATAAATAACTTACTCTACGTGTTTTGCTAGATTTGATTGATGTTGAGTTTAAAACTCAGATTTGTGGATTCATTTTCTTCATAACTAGTTTATTTTTCTGAGAATGAATCCTTTCGGCTATATTCAGTGTATCTATGATTGCTTTGTTTAATGATTGCAATTCTTTCGTTCAGTTCTTTTGGTTTGTTAATATATATAGATATGTCCTGTACTCAATGGGTGAAATCATGAATCTAGGTGTCTATTCCGTGAGAATCGACTTTCAGAATTCATATTCCAAAACCTTTCGACAGTGACTATTTTAGTTTTTTAGTCAAACGTTTGTTCAGTTGAAACATGTTTTCGGCCAAACAAACATCATATATGTATTAACCGAACACAACTGTTTATCATTTTGTCGTTTGCGCTCTATTATTTTTCATCGGTTCTCTGTCTGGCGCGTCCTGTCATTTGCTAGAGTGATGTAGTCTCTATTGCGGTTGGTGCATCGTGTCATTTGTGAGAGTGAGGATGTCGATTCTCTGCTATGTCCTATCTGCTGTGTCCTGTCATTTGTGAGAGTGAGGATGTCGATTCTTTGCTACGTCCTATCTGTTGCATCCTGTCATTTGCGAGCGTGAGGAATTTGGTTCTCTGTTGCGTCTTGTAGTCATCCTCATCGGTTATCTATTGCGTCCTGTCTGGTGCTTTGGTACGCTCCGGTGCACTCTATCTTTTGCTTCCTTCCTGGTGCTCTGGTACACTTTGGTGCACTGTTGTGGGCTCTCTGGTGGTATTTTCTCCTCGTCGTTTCATCTGTGTGGTGGTGGTTTTTCTTGGCATGTTGTATGTGCGATGTTGGAGGTTTCGACCCCTCATCTATGCGGTTGTGGAGCTTCTCGAACCCTCATCTGCACAGTGGTGGAGCTTCTCGGCCTCTCATTTGTGTGGTGGTGGAGCATCTCGGCCCTTCATCTGTGCGGTGGTTTGGGTAAGTGGATTGACCTCTCTCTTAAAAAAGATACCCATTTCTTCAACATAGGTTAACACTAGTTGTAGAATAATTCTGGTTATCGGTCATTAGTTGAATGGAAGTATATTGGCATGTAATTTTATGAGTGTATTTTACATTGGATTAATTGTAACAAACTCTATATCCAATATCATCGCTCAAGTCATCGATTCATAGAATAATAGTTTTTTTATCCCATTGGATCTAAATAAAACAATATTTTGTTAGGATCCGAGTCCAACAATTACTGGTATACTTACTTTTGGGTCATTAAAAGTAGATAGATTTGGGTTTAACTTCCATGACTAAATTATATCCTTGATATATCTATAAGAACACAATAATATATGTGTTATGTCATGTACACATAAAAATCTGTGGTAGGGGAAAATCTGTAGTAGGGGAAACGTAGTGTCGCTAGAAAAACTCATAGTAGAGAATTAGAGAATTTTGCAGCGTGAAATATTGAAAATGTAGAGGATTACCATTGTATTATAATCCCTCCATTATCACACGAAAGACTGTATATGCTAAATATTACTAGTGTAATGAATATTTGAACTCATGATTTTGTTCAAAATGAATAGTTACCAACCTTCATGCTGAACAACTAGACGAAAAATGCTAAACCCAAGTCATATTTGTGTCAATTATAGATTTAGTCTGATGGATCTACGTCAGTATACAACTCTTAGTTAGTCGAGTCATAATGTAATTTGAGGTAGATTGTCCAAAATAAAAGTAGGAGAGTCTAAGAGTGCACCTATGTGAATGGACACAGGTAATTCACAATGATTTCTTAATGATCAAGATATTTATTTATTCAATGATGATTGTTTGGAAATGAATTTTAAGAACGTAGTTACCATGTATAAATACATATATCGATTATTAAGCATTCCTTTAAATTATAGAAAGAAAATGTATACGAATGATATGGTTAATATATATGGAAAGATATTATGTTATGCATTCGGGTAAAAATAAAAGTAATTAGGACTACATAGAACTGATATGGATATTACAATCAATGGCTATAAATATTTTAGGTGTTTATGCATCCTTAAGAGTAGTGAATAGTAAACATAGATTGGAACAGTAATAAGTATCGAATATGATGGTGTTCAAAGCTTATAGAAATAGTAAGCAGTATAACCTTAGTTACAATGTTACAATACATGAAAGTGATACACCTTCCTCTTACACCCAAAAGCTTCAAATTCGCAGTCTTCTGAGTCTTATAATATATCATGAGGGACCCCTTCTTAAACAGTGTTATAAAATCTATCCATCTCAACCTTTCTGAATTAATACCTCCTATGTTTGTTCTAGATGATGGATACATACATAATTGAAAAACCAGATATCCGACAAGAGTATCGAAACTATCTAAATAAAGTTTAACATACTGCATAGTCTATTAAGCTTAACTAAGCTATGTGTATACTCATGTTTGTACCTTAGGTTGAGTTCCTCTTTTCAAATTCCTATTCCATCCTAATAAACACCATATTTTTTCACATTCCTATTCCATCCTAATGAACATCCTATAGAGCTATGTGCTTATGTATTTTTGTGCCTAATGTAATAGAGACTGTCTCGTTCAACTTCTAGGTATGCATGCAGGTGACTCTTTTATGTTTTTGGCCACATGTTCATATGCCGTGTCTCTTCTCATATTTTCCTCCCATGTTTTACACCTGTTATAGGCTTGTTTAAGGTCTTACACCTATTATGGTGCCCAAAGTTTGATCAGCAAATTCAGTTTGATTCCCGACATATTTTTGGGTGACCTTGTTCAATATCAACTATGCTTGAGCTTGGTATTGTTGCCCACCCTCTTTAGTCTTTGGGTGACAGTTTGTCTTTTTCCTTTACAACTTCCCTCAACACAATCTCTAATTTGTATTCCCACACTAAATTAATCCTTCAATTGGTTTGGATGGCCTTTACTATGGCTCCAAAACCATGTTTATAAATGCACACAACAATAACAATATGTTTACACCAACATAATGAGAAAAACAACCTTTCGAGTTTCATGCTTCATATTACCAAAAATATTTTGTAGACTACATAAAGTAACTTTTCAGATGATAATTAGATGTCTATGCTAATCTAGTGTGGTAACATATTTACTTCATTCCAAAGTATAGCTTCTTACTTAAATTACTAGAGATCTCCATTAAGAGTGCGTGTTAGCAACACAATAATAGAACATGAATATTTGAGTGACACTCCACAACTTGAATATTAACTAAATATCAGATCTGTTTATCGTCTTCCACATTCACTTTAATTGCAATGACATGACCTAACTATGACAATAAAATCAAAAGTAAAATATAGAATTTCACAATCTTAGTATCAAGATTGTTTAAACTAAAAACTAAACCACAATATTGTACTGAAAGCTAAACCACCATCTAAGTAAAACTGAAAGCTAAATCACCACCTAAGTCGGGGTATTAATGCAATTAACATATAACATTGTATTGCAGAATGAATGATATTCTCATCTTATCATATACATATATATAGATTCTATAACTAAGAGATGTAAATAGTTATAGTTCTCTCTATTCATTGCATTACACAATTATATTTTCAAGGGTGAAAAATTATATTCTCAATTTAAGTAATAATGTTTGAATTTAGCATATTCATAAGTATTTTATTTTAATATGTTAACGAAAAACTAAGCAATAACTTTTATTGTGCAGTTTATTGTGCAAAACTTGTTTCTTTTTCCATAGGACATGTCCTAAATTTGAGCAAATAAAAAAATGTCTATTAAAATTTCCAGAATGAAAGTACTATAAAAAATGTTGTTTAAACTACAAAACTATCAGTTGATTGCATTCTTTGGAGCCACTTAATTTCCAGCTTAGGTATCTTGAGGTTACAACTTGAACTCAGACAACTTCCTCCACTTTGGAAGCCAAGGAATCATTAGACTCCAATAGAGGAAACAACTCATTGTTGTCCATTTCCAAGAGCATCCAAGTAATTTTACCTGGAATTTCCAACTGTAGAAAGATACTTCATTAGCTTAATCATCATGGTTTAGGTTCTACATGGGTTTAAAGGAACCAAAAACCCTATGAAGTAGAAAATAACATAAATTTATAGTCCTTCCAAATGACTTGATGACGTTGACAAGAGGAAACAAGAACCTCCCAACCATGTACTTCTCTTGTTGTGGTGTTGTAGCACCCACCACACTGCTCCATACTTCCTATGATTGATTTGTTTCTTATACACAACTTCTTTGGATATAGAGGGATACCCATTCACTCTAGTTTGGGATGCAAAACCAGCCTTGGGAACTAAATTATGTGTCATTATGTTCATTTAGTGAGCTCTAGAATTAGGTGTGTATCTTGTAGCCCTAGGATACCAATGATACCAAGGACCTTGCTTCACCACAACATTCCATAAAATAAAAAATAACCACATAAACAATGTACTTATTCCTCATGATCAAAACATGATCATAAATAAAGAAAATACATTACAACATAAATGAAAAATATAAATTTTAAAGAAAATATATTACACCATAAAGGAAAAATACAAATTTTACCAACTTGAACTTTCTATATTTAAATCAAGGCTAGAACATTCAGATTGCATTACCAATTGATTTCTAGCCATATCTTGGTATGTAGTTGCCTGCATGGTTTGTTGTTGCATTGGTGTTACGTAATACTAAAACCTACTAAAAAAATTCAATAAAATGAAAATATCATGGATCACATTATAATATATTTGGTTGGGAAAATCTACGTTTATTTATTTTATGGAGATTTTAAAGAAACTTGTTGGACTTCACAATATCAATAAAATATGGACACTTACTAGAAAAATTAACAAAATAAGGACACTTACTAGAAAAGTTAACAGTATAACCTTGAAACTCAATCCAAATATGTTAGTCCAATGTGAAGGAGGCATTTTGATCCTTCAATCCTACTTAAAGGAGGATTTTTGTCCTTCACAGGGTTGCATATAATAGTGATTTAGTATTTAATGAATCCCAAAATATTTGTAATTTCCTCAATCTCTCATGGTAATAATCAATTTTATTAACCATGACTATGTCAAACATGACCACTATGGAAATGAGCTTAATAAGAGTGATACTTGTTCGGGATGAGGAATGGCTTGTTTGGGATAAATAAAGGCAGATACCTGTGGGAACAACACAAATTCACATCAGAAGGAGGGGAACACAATAAATATATTGAATTGTTTTTTTCTCTCCTCGAAAACTTTTTATGGCCTAAACTACATAGCAATCTTATCGTCGATCTCCATTGGCTAAAATGCAATAGTTCATTGATGCTTGTTTTGATGTTTATATGAGATATACAGTAGAGATGTATCAAGACAAGGCATTCACTCATTCTTCAAGTCAAAGATGTACTCAGACACCTATTGAGACAAGGATGCCTAAAACCACACCTACATCTAGTGAAAGACCTTCAAATGTTCGCTCTCAAAGATGCTCTGACACATCTAGAGATTATAGCGTATTATATCGAGACACAATTGATATGTGTTTAAAATTTATGCACATGCAAAATTTTGAGTAGGCATGCATATGTATATTTATTTTAAGTCTTGTTCATTGATTTTACTAAGTTTTGTTAGCATTTTTCTTTGTAGAGAGACGACGTAATAGATTGTCTCGTGAGAGTGGGAAAGCATCTGTATCTGGTCGACTGTTTGATTCATCTCATGACCATTTTCCCTCTTTTGGTCATCATTTTAGAGAACGACCAATAGACCAACCAAATTTTATTGGTAATATATATATAATTTATTTAAATAAATTACTAATTTGCACATGTGTATATATATGATTGTGTCTTTATATACTAAATTATACATGATCACATGTGTAAATGTAGAGGACTGCGGTTCTGTTGAGGGTTATGGTGATGCATTCAGAGAGGATGAGGGTAATGATGCCTTTCAAAACAATGAGGGTGATGCATATGGATAAAATGAGGGAGATGATGCAAGGGGTGGATATGTTGAGGATTTTGCAAGGGACCAAGAGAAAGGTCATGCAAATTCTCAACGAAAGGGTCAAGGTCGGTGAAGAGCTACTGTCGAACAAGCACATGGTTGTGATCTCATGACCATTTATCCTTCAGATATACCCAATGCTCTTCCTTGGGAAAATAATATTGTTTCTGTCACCCTTGAACAATGCACATCCCACCATAACAAATTGAGGGTTGATCTTTCTAACTTGGATTTCCCAATTGAGAGCCGACAAAGTTTGCAAATACTTTTGGAATCTTTAGGCAAGTTTATTGGTGCCTATTAAAGTGTCGGGACAACAGCAGATTCTTGTATTCACATGATGAGAATGTGAAAGGCTCAGGTGATGGGTCCTGTCAAGTGGGTTGATGTACAGAAGAGAGTATCTAAAGAAGATGTCATTTCAATGTCTAATTTTAAAGAATGACTGAAGCAAAAGTTGTTAAAGATGCAATATTTCAAGCACCCTGAGATTGCACACCATTTATATGATAGATTATTGGCTTCCTATGGTAGATTTCCATGGAATGATGAAGTGCCACATTATTTTGTGAGATTTTTTTATGCATAGTTTTTTTTAAATATGAAGCCAGATTACACAGATGCTCCATCAAAATTTTACGGGGTTGGAAAAGGTAGGACGTATGAATGAGAAGGAGCCTTTTGCAATCCATTGTTTCTTAAGGCTACTCTTCGTTCAATGCCTTATCCATAGAGACTTGTTACATTACGATCAAAGATGGAGGCGACCTCTCAGATTGATCTAGAGGACATAACCGTCATAGGAGACAACTTACCATCTGCTCTAGTGGGGGTTGATGTGGGCATGAATCGACATAGATCACGCGCTTGTTCTTGAGCACATTTTTATTATAAATAGATAGTGAGGTAGATTCAATGAGCCTTGAATATGCCAAGGCCTATGCAAAACATTGTTGATATGGGTGGTTTGATTTACTCCATCATGAGGAAGGAGGGAGGGGGGAGGTATGTGAGAAATTTTATTTTTTCCTCCTAATTGTTAAATCATGTTTTGCTAGTTTATATATATATAACAATGTGTATTTAAAATGAATTCATTTGAATTGCAGTTCACCCAAATGTTGGATGAACTTGATTTTATGGTCGACTCTAGTGTTAACCTAGGGCCATTGAAAGAGGTACATTTGCATAAATATCTATAAATTTTAATGTTCTCATTATTGTCATGACACCTTTTTCTAAGCCTGAAATTTTGGATGTGTTCATAGGTTCTGATCCCTTCTCCTAGGACCATGGGTATTGGGACCCTCTCATCATCAATATTGAGAGACATTCCTAGTGTCTCCCAAGATTTTTAAGTAAATTGCACCTTTCAAATGTTTTAGTAATGATTAAAAACAATTGACATTTTGTTTAAATTTAATTTAAGTTACATTTAAATTACATGTTTCAAATGTTTAAGTTTAATGATTGACATCTTAAATTT
This sequence comes from Pseudotsuga menziesii, assembly GCA_001517045.1. Taxonomy (NCBI): domain Eukaryota; kingdom Viridiplantae; phylum Streptophyta; class Pinopsida; order Pinales; family Pinaceae; genus Pseudotsuga; species Pseudotsuga menziesii. The sequence continues at coordinate 64,107 of LPNX010024592.1, read as the reverse complement.
TAATTTATTTTATACATATGCACATGAAAATTTTAAGTAATGGAATTAAATTTATAGGTGGGTAAATGTATTGTACAACCTTCCATGGATTTCGATGTGGTGACCTCTTTGGGTGTTGGGCTCATTGAGGTATATTTATTCATTTTTATTATTTTAAATTCCAATTGTATTTTTATTAAAGTTTATTTACAATATAGTTTTTATATATATTGATGCTTAAGTATATGTTGCATGTGTTATAGGTCAATCTCCAGGATAATGTGGAGAGTGATATCCATACAATGTATATTACATAATTATATATATGTTTTTATACTTGTGAACTTGTTTATTTAACATATTCCATGTTAAAATTTTAAACTTATCATTTTAACTTATATATTTTAAACTTGTATATATATATACTGTTCATATATATAGTTTTTGGATCAAGTTCAAATATAATTGAATTAAATGTTCAAATGATTTAATTTGGTCAATTTTCTTTAAATTATTTAGTTTGGTCAAATTTGTTTAAATGATTAAATTTGGTCATGTGATACATAGATTAATGTCTTTGATGTTTATATACAATATGCTGCACTTGTGTTTAAATGATTTTCATAAAGAACCACTTTAGGAATTTTAGGAATGTTCAATATGTTCAATATGTTAGTGATGTTTATATACAATATGATGCACTAGTGTTTAAATTATTTTTAATCATTAGGAATGTTCAATAAAATACACTTTAGGAATGTTAGTTAGGAATGTTTTCAATCATTTAGGTGGAATAATATATGATATCTGTTGAATACTCATTAAAATGCACTTTAGCAATTTTTTCAATCACTAGAAATGTTCAATAAAATGCATTTTTGGAATGTTAGTTAAGAATGTTTTTAATCATTTAGGTGGAATAATATATGATATCTGTAGAGTATTCATTAAAAAGCACTTTAGGAATGTTTTCAATCACAAAGAATGCTCAATAAGATGCACTAAGTATGGATGTTAGTAAGGAATGTTTTCAATAATTTATAAGGTGGAATAATATGTGACATATGTTGAATATTCATTAAAATTCACTTTAGGAATTTTTTCAATCATTAGGAATATTCAATAAAATGCACTTTAGAAATGTTAGTTAGGAATGTTTTGAATCATTTAGGTGGAATAATATATGATATCTGTAGAATATTCATTAAAATGCACTTTAGGAATGTTTTCAACCATAAGGAATGTTCAATAAAATGCACTTTATGAATGTTTTAAATCATTAGGAATGTTTTCAATCATTTAGGTGGAATAATATATGATATATGTAGAATATTCATTACTTAAAATGTATGAAAATTTTATAATAAAATAATTAGTTTGACTTAGATCATGTGCCAAAACTTATGAATACATTGAAAAATTGGTTCCTTATAAGATAAACTCTCTACATGTATGCCTATATAAAGTTTTCTAGGACACTATTTCCATCATTGGTTTATCATTTTTAGACTATGATTTTAACATTGATATCATGATTGTATTTGGTTAATAATCTTAGTGTATATAATGCATTTGATAGAGTGCTTCAATTTGAATTAATGCAATTTATAGAGTGCTTCAATTTGAATATATTGACTTTTTATGGTAATCTACCATTTGTTTAAAGTCCGTTAATAAAAAAACATTATATATAAGAATAAAAAAATGAAAATACATGTAAGACACAATAAGAATAATGTACAAAAGTATTTTAAAACTCTTATAATCTAATTTGTTATTTTGGAAATATTAATTGAACAAAAGTGAGAATTTTGGCTATTTATTTGATACATATCATAATGTTACAAAGTTATGGCCACTTGATTCAATTCATTAATCAATTTTATGTACATATGTTCAACAATCTAAGAACAATATATCATATAATTTACATCAATTTAATATACATACACTCAACAATCTAAGAACAATATAAAATAAGTTTCATCAATTTGATGTACATAAGCTTAACAATGTAAGAACACTATCACATAACTTTCCTCAATTTGATGGACATAAGATAAAAAAAGTAAGAACTTGATATCATTAAGTAAAAATTATCAATTTGGCATGTACATAAGTTCAACAATCTAATCTAACAATCTATCATATTTAAGTTTCAAAGAGGCACAGATCTCATGATTTGACAACTTTATAACATGTACACAAGTGCAGAACATTATAATTTCAAGAACAACACATTTTTAAGGAATGTGCTTAAAAAATCATCAAAACAATCTAGCTTAGAACTTATCAATAATCACTCTATTTGAGTGTCACAATTATAAAACCAGTGAAGATGTCCTTCATGTAAAACGTATGTATCATGTTCAACATTATATAAATTAGAAATAATATCGTAAAGGAATTTTGTCTTCAATTATTCTTTCATGATCAACTTTTGACATCCTCCATATTCTATCTTTTAGATTTTTATTTGATTTAACTACTATAAACTTTACGCGAGCTACACATACCAAACGGCTATATTGGAAACATATGACATCGGGTTGATATTATTTAAAGTGAACATCACTTTTAGTTTGATTTGTTTCTTGAAAAAAATAACCTTTTAATAGAATTGATCCTCTTTCATATATAAAACCTTTGTCATCGTAGTCCTCCAATAATTTAATCTTTTTCTCTATGCATCGCATCAAATAATATTTGATAGTTTCATTGTTGTCTATTGGTGCAACCACAATAAATGCATCTCCTGCACATAATTAATAACATTGAATTTGTCAAATTCATCTTCATTAAATCAAACAACTTTCATATATATATATATATATATATATTTGACATTCAAGTAAAAAATCTTTAAAATAAAAATTGACAAAATTATTAAAGTATACATAAAATTACCTTCTCTAACAAGATCATAAATTCTATCACCATCAGTTGATATTGCAATGTCCTTTGATTCCAACTCCTCGAAGCTTGTGAGTGGCATTTTTCCTTTTAGATTAATTTCGTTGTGTTTACAAGGTTTAACATAATTTTCATTGATGTTTTCACAATTTTCTATTGATTATGTGTCCTCCATGCAAATAGGACAAAAGCATGATAGCTTCCTACTATCAAATGAAAACACATTTTGGAAAGTTTTTGTTTTGATTGGGTGTAAATCTCGAGTTCCATGAATAGTTCTAGCATTTAATGGGATTGATTTGTCTATATCTTGGATTCCAATATGCCAAAAAAAACTGTCCAACATAAACAATTTACATATACACGTGAGTAAAATGTTACTAGATGTACATATTAAAGTCATTCCAAGTTGAATAATTATGTTTTGAAAACAAAGTTCATACCTGCATACATCCTTTGATTGTTTATTGCAATCATGGATGAGATTTACATGACACCATTGAACAACTTGATTAGCACACACAAATCAATCGACATAATGGTTCATTTGATAACTTTGAAGTGCTCGTTTTACACACGCACCTGCACCATCGTGCTCCCCTTTTCCATGTCCAGTTTCAAAAAAATTCCAACAATGTTTAATATTTGTTTTTTCATGAAGAAGACAGCCACAAGAATGATCGTGAAGATTTAAATTGACCTGCACATCAATCTGACCATATCCAATGTTCATTCATTACAACTCCACGTGTTTTCAATGAACCATAAATAATATCAAAACAATGTTGTACATAATGCGTACCATGTGTGCGGTCATCGCTGATATAGAAATGATATTCCTTGATCACATGTCAATTGTCATTCGTTATTTCTATATCATCAGCATTGTGTTGAGCAAGTATATATAGAACATGGACAAATATAGGAACTTGGTCAGAATGATAATATTCACTTTGTATTTCTCTTTGTGCTTCAAATGTGTAATTCTCTGTGAATTCAACCACATAAAAAATAGTCCCTATTGGAAAAACATCACGTGAATGTTTGAATTGTATGTCTTGCCAATGTGCTCTATGTGAATGTTTGATGTATTTATAAATTTATTTTTCAAACTTCTTCAAAAACCCTGTAACACTCATTTTATCTTCTTGTAAATCTATCATTTTCGAATGAGTGTTTGTAGAACTTATAGAATTGTGGCAACAAGTGACATATTCATATCTCTTCCAATCAACTATTATATTTGACAATGATTGATCATTAATATCAATAAGATATTTGTGGTGGAATAAAGATATATTTCCACAATGATCACAATTGTTTCCACTGACATATCTTTTGTTGTAAAATATCTCGTGACTATCTCTTTTACATAGAATTTCAGATATAAAAGCACAAATTGTGGAAGCAGGTGAATTCGGCCAAAATGTTTAACCGAACCGAAGGAATGTGTCATAATATAATTCAAACTCAACATGATATCGAAAACAACATGTGTCACGAATAGTGATACATCTAACATACCATGGCTTCTGTTGTACAAATGTATTGATTGACAAATTCAATTCTCTGTGTCCATCTTTTAATTTATTGAACAATTGTATTTGAGTAATCTACAATATATGTTTTGGATGGATTTCATACTGATTTTGAGATATTCTTCGTCATATCACATCCCTTGCATTTGGTGAAACACAAGAATTTACTACCCAATATTCATGCATCATAGCTTTAACACTTTCACCAACCCTATCTTTATAGGGTTGTCTACAAATAATTTGCCAACAAGCAAGCTCATAATTTTCATCTATTTGTAATCGATATTTGTTATATTTGTACAATGTTTTTTGTGAAGTTCTGATAACCTTTTCGATCTGCGTTGTTAAATGTTTTTTTCTAGTAGTAGATGAAATAATTGATGTTTGTATTATTCTGCGTGCAACACTAGTATCTTTCTTTCTGGATTTTCCAATAGTTTTTATTGCATCAACTATATTTTTGAACACATCTTGCTTCACCTTTGAATCTTTTGTCTTATTTTGAATACCCAATAATGACCAACCTTCCCTCAACTTCTTGGAGACTAACAAACACCTCAAAATTTGAGCTTGTGTTGCCACTGATTCTTTTTCCATAAATTGTTCATGCACCTTTTTAGCACAATATTGTACAATATGGTAAGGTTTTGTGTTTCCGAATTTTTCTCTATCAACATGATGTAACATTTCATCTTCAATGATGAATCCACTTATATATATTTCATTTTCAATTTTAATTTAGCATATTTCAAATATACTTAACTTGAAACATAACAATATGACTCATAATTATAATTATAATTAAATGGTTTAAAATCTTTTAATAGCCAATATATATATACCTCTATTGGATTGAATATTTGCATCATTTTATGATTCTTCAATGTCTTCAACATCTTCAACATCTTGATCAACATTAGGACATAAATCTGTATCTACATTTGGAAATTATTTTCAAAAATGTAATCATTTACAAAAACTAGTTACTGCATTTTAAACAAATTTACAATGTTTGTACATACTTGGTTCAATTTCTTCTTGAGTTTGATTTTGAACATTCATATCATCAACATTTTGATCCATGTCTCTGATTACATCATTTTTAGCAATGTCTTCAATATTTGTAATTTTTTGTTTCATTTTTATGGTATTTGAGTCTTCGATTTTCATTATGTAAGGCATCATCTCAAGTGTGATCACATTTCCTCTTTTGCTCCTTTTTATTTCCCGTGATTATTCAACGTATACCTTCACCTTAGAATAAATTTTCCTCGAGAGAATCTTAATCATCAAAGAAAAAAATTCACCTTAACATACTTGTCCATAAAATATTGCTCAAAATAATTAAAAAAAAATGCACCATAGAATAAATTGGGGAAGAATCTTTAAGAAAATTTGTACCATAAAAATATTTCCTAGAAACATCTTCAGTAAATAAAAAAAGTCTCCACCTTAGAAGATAATTTCTGAAAACACTTTATTATAAACACTTTACCATTAAAAATAAGATTTTACCATAAAACATTTTCGAAAAGAATATTTACTATTAAAGAAAAAGAGCCTCCATCTCAGAAGATAGTTTCTAAGAACATTACCATAACAAATTTTCCAAAAGAATGTTTACTATCAGAGAAAAAGAACCTTCATCTTAGAAGATAAGTTTTAAGAACACTTACTAGAAAAAGAGCCTTCGTCTATAACTGTGTAAAATGGTGATCTTTTAAAAAATGCAAAAATATGTGTATACATGATTCTTATAAATATGAATCGAAACAGTTTTTCAAAAAAAAGCTTCAATTTTTTTCCGACCAACGAAAAAATTCAATAGGGTTTTTTGGTCGAACTCTTTTCCGTCCTTTGAAACTAACTTTTGGCCAAACTTTTATTGTTTTTCACCCGAAAACCTGTAAATTTTTCAGAAATGGTATTCCATCCCATTTCTGACTCTTCTTCCAATTTCAGAGAGATCGGATCATATCAAATACTTAGAATTTATCTTCACAAATAATACCACTAGTTGCATAATTCAATCTACTTTCTATAGATGCAAATTTTGTTGAATTTTGTGTGATCCGCTAATTTTAGTTATTATATTTCTTAGAAGGTATTTGGATTTCTTCAAAATTTCATAGAATTCATTGAAATGAAAATTCAATAATTTCTTAAAGACACGATGAAAAAATTTGGAAAAATCATGGTATAAAACATTGATGTGTTGTCTTCAAAAGGGTACTTTCAGTTTTTTTGTTTTGAATTGGAAATTAGGGAAGATAATGTGTCAAAATAAACATGTCAGTGTTATGTTATTTTTTCATATTGGTCCACTTCAAAAAATTCTAATAATTATTGCATGTGGTTGTTTGATACAAACTTATAGGCATATTTTAGTCCAATCTGTCGAGATCATCATAACATATTTTGCTTTTAATGAACAATAGTTGAATAATGAATAAATTTTTGTCTTAAAACATGACTATTTATCATAATTTCATTAATTAAGAACATATTATCAAACACTTGCAAAAATGGCATATCAAATGCTAATAAAAAATATCTAAAAAAGAACCGTTAGAAAGCTAACACAATTCTCTACAAGTTTTGTTTTTACTAAAAAATGAAATTCTAAATACAAATCTAGTTTTTCTTTGCTCGAAGTTAACAAACTTGCAAAAACAACACTTCTTTTTTCATCAGCCCCCCTCCCCCAAATAAACACCCAGATTCATGATTTCACCCTGGTATAAATACCCAAGATATATATTAAGTTTAGTAAATATATACGTGTTAGGGTTTACAGGGTACTCCCAAAGGACCGAACACCAAGAATAGCCGCTTCACACAAACAGATCACAGATCAATACACCAATGTTTGTCACGTGGTTAAAACCCTCAAGAGGGAAACAATCCANGCTCAAGGCCATATAAGGATTTCTTAAGGAGACAAACAAGGCTAGAGTTATTCTGAACATATCCAGGAGGTTGTTCCATGTAAATTTCCTCATGTAAATAATC
>LPNX010024592.1:10004-55114 GCA_001517045.1 Pseudotsuga menziesii | reverse complement strand
TGTAATTTGCACAATTTATGGCCTCAGCCCAATATTGAAGACTTAGTCCCTTAGATTGGATCATATAATTAGCCATTTCTTTTAAAGTGCGGTTCTTCCTTTCAACTACAACATTTTGCTGTGGTGTGTATGGAATAGTGTGCTGTTGTTGGATTCCTTGTTTAGTGCAAAAAGTAGTGAACTTGTTGTTAACATATTCTCCTCCATTGTCAGATCTTAACTTCATAATTTGATGACCAGATTGTTTTTCAACAAGGGCCTTGTAGGCCAAGAACATGTTAAATACTTCGCTCTTAAGTTTTAAGAAGTAAACCCAAGTGCGTCTGGAGTAGTCATCAATGAAAGTTAAGAAATATTTGAAACCAGAAAAGGAAGCAGATGGAAAAGGGCCACACAAGTCACTATGCACAAGCTCCAAGGGAACCGAGGCGTGCCAAGAGGCACGTTTGTCAAAACTGTCCCAATGATGTTTTCCATGTACACAACCGGAACAAACACCATCCTTGCAAGATACCAGTGGAATACCAGTCACCATATTGTCTTTACATAGTTGTTGCAATGAGCGATAATTTAAGTGACCAAATCGCTCATGCCAAAGTTTGCTCAAGTTATCACTATGAGCAACAAAAATAGACGGAAAAGGTGATGACCCAAAGTTGTTAAATTTGTACAACCTGGTAATATCATCAACAGTTCCAGTAGCAAGGACATTTTGAGGATTTTTAAAATCCTTGATTACAACTTGGTGAGGTGTAAACATCACAGTTTTACCTTCATCTAAATGAGTAATTTGATAGACTGATAACAAATTGCAGGAAATTTTTGGAACACATAGTACATCACCAAAATGACCATTTTCTACTGGAACTGTTCCAGATCCTACAACACTTAGAGATCTATCATCACCAACAAATATTTGTTTGGTGTTACATTCATGCATAGTAGAAAAGATGGCTTTATCCTTAGCCATATGATAAGATGCTCCATAATCAATGAGCCATTCATTTGAAGTAGAAGAAGAAGATGCAGTATAAGAGTAACCAGAAGCACAAAGTGCATGTCCATGAGAGGTAGATTCTGAAGGCGAATCTAGGCTGATGTGGTGCTTCTTCATTGCTGCTTCCAAGGCTGCCATCTTCTTAAAACACTTAGATTCATCATGATTATCTTTCCCACAAAAATTGCAATGACGCTCTGTCTTCTTTCCTTTTTGCTTGGATCCTTTATCATTTTTTAAGGGAGGAGCTGACTGAGAGGGTTTGAGACCCTTGTTATTTTGCTTTTTATTGTGAAAATTCTGTTTCTTGGGAGGTTTAGACTTTTCTTTCTGTTGGGACAATAAGGCTTTCCCAGATGTATCTGCATTGTTAAGTATTCCAAGATGAATGAGTTTATCTTGCTCTCTAATTAAGGAATCACAAAAGGATTCAAGACTAGGCTCTACATAGCTGGCTGCAGTCAAGGATTCTTAGCTGGCTGCAGTCAAGGATTCTTTCATGGAGTAGAATGTAGATACAAAAATAGAATATGCAGGTCCAAGTTTGGAAAGAATATGATAACTACATTGTTTGTCTTCTTTCTTAATCTTGCGTTCTGCACATAATAGTCTAAGAGTTTTATACTTAGATAAATAGTCTTGAATGGGAGAAAAATCATTGGGATTCAAGGAAAGCAACTCATTCTCAAGTTGATGACCCCGAATTTCATTGTGTTTACCAAACACAGATTCCAACTTGTCCCAAGCAACATCAGGTTCATCAATTCCAGATATGTGGAATCGCAAATCAGTAGAGATTGACATCCCAATCAATCCACGAGCTTCATCACATCTATTTGCCCATTTAATTTTATTATCATCATCAGTGGGTTCTGTTTCTTTCCCTGAGGTTATCCTGAAAAGTCCACTGCTTTGCAGAACATCCTCCATACGAGATTTCCATGAGAAATAGTTAGAACTTATAAGTATAATATCACAAGGGGCGGCCATACTATAAAATAATGGCTGAAAGAACAGAAACTAACTGTCTGGATGCAAGGAGCTCGAAAAAATATGCGGTTTTAATAAAAACGGCACTTAAAACGGATTCCAGATGATGAAGTTATGCCTGATCAAGGAAAATGTTGAAGATGTCCCCAATAATGACGTGGCAGATATTAACTTGACCAACTAAAAAAAGAAGCCCCCTCTTCCCAAGATCAACCTTTGACAATCACTTTTACAATAAAGTTGTTTTTGAAGTGAATCACTTTTATAGAATACGTGATGTCCACTTTTACAATAATGATTTTTAAATAGTGCAGCAATAAATTAGAAGACTTAAGTGACTCACGTTTATTTTATTTTATTAATGTGAGATGCACTTTTACAATAAAGTAACTTGAAAATAGAAATTGCATGCACTAAAAAGTAACTTGATGAGACTTGAACTCAAGACTTATCAAGGTTTAAAGCAACTTTGGACCAAGTGAGCTAAGTTTAAAAGGTACGTAAAACTATGGAAAGAGGAAGGGGTTTTTTTTTTTACTCTTCTCTCTCGTTTTCCGTGCTTGCTTTCTTTTCCTGCAAATCACAAAAACACGAAAAACAAAAACAAAAAACTTTTTCCACACAATGGGGTTAGATTTTGGTTAGCATACCCGGAAAGTCTACGTTTTCAAGTTTTCTCGTTGTTTCTGATTTGTCGTGATCGCATAAGGTGCACGGCAAAGAGCATACGTAGCCAAGAAGACAAGAAAAAAAACTTTTCCTCACTGTTTCTGATTCGCCGCGATCGCGCAAGGTGCACGACAAAGAGCATACGTAGCCAGGGAAGGGGACAGTCCGAGACTAAAACAAAAAAGATCTAATAATAATACTGATAAAATATGAGAGATTTAAAAAAATAAAAATAAAACAAATCCGTCACTATAACATTATACCTTCAGATTTGCCGAAATGGGTGTTTCTGGAGCAAACGGAAATGGTTTTCGGTGAAACGAAAACTGTTTCGAAATGGAAACGACGCTCCGAACGCAATGGAACAGCTCCCATAGGCCACAAATGCACAAAAAATCCAAAATCCAAAAACCCTTTCAAAGTTTTGGCAACATCGGTTCCAGATCTTGATCAAAACCGAAAGCGGCTCTTCATAAAAGCTCTGATACCATGTTAGGGTTTACAGGGTACTCCCAAAGGACCGAACAACAAGAATAACCGCTTCACACAAACATATCATAGATCAATACACCAATGTTTGTCATGTGGTTAAAACTCTCGAGAGGGAAACAGTCCACGGCCCCGGCCAAATAGTTACTCGGAGCAATTTATTATGCAAAAGAAAGAAAGTTACATGAGCTTCTCATAATCAATCAACTAGACAAGGACCCTCTATGCTCTTTAAATAGAGATCATAGACCAATCGGGTGTTAAGCCACGGATCAATGGTAGGTATGATCTAAGAGAAGTTGAACCGTCGGATCACTCTATGTCTAGAACATATCGTGACCGTCGGATTAGAATATTTACAAATGCATACTAATGCATACTAAAGAAACACACTTTTACCTAACGGATATATTACACAAGTTGATCTTAACTAACTCCTAAGTGTCTAAATATCCTAACAATACGTAATAATTTAAAAAACAAAGATATACTCTGTGTGAATTTCTTCGAATTCTAGGGAAATATGAATAGTTTAAACTTACTTAGATTCATTTTATTACTTTGATATACCTACATTTAAAATACATTAGAAAATATATCTAAATATATTTAGAGTATAGACAAGATCTATGATTTCCTATATACTGTAAATAGATAATAGCTTATGTTTAGAGTATTTTAATGGAAGGGATAAAAGGATCTAAAATAGATGCGTAGTATAATTCTTCACTTTACAGTGCATTTAGGATTCACATATACGCTCAGCTCATAATTAAATGTACTAAATAATTAATAAAATTTAGTAAAGAACATGTCATCCCTGTCGAGAAAACAGAACTGAAGTTGTCGTTCCTCCCAACTACTTCCTAGAGCATTCAAGTCTTACTTGATCCAGAACCCCAGAGCATGTTTGTTGAAGCACAATGACGAAATACAATAAATGCACCCTCTCTTTGCATCAACAGATCATTTCCCCATCCATCACCAACCTCCTACTTATTCGATGGACATACTATTTTATAGTATTTTGCCTAGGACTTGGTCATTTATGAGCCTCGTGTTCTTTAGCACTCCACAAGGAATCTTGACCTGATTTTGGGGAAGATGCATCTTGCATCACTTGAGTTCTCACTCGGTAGCTTTCGCCATTTGTCATTTCCCCTTATGGGTCAGCACACACTCTTTCAACAACTACTTCAATTTTGTTTCCTCTAAGTCTTGTAATTATTCAATAATAATAATCCATTTACATGCATTTTGATTTTATTGTCAAAATATACAATAATAATAAATAATTAACCATTATTTTAGTATATTAAATATAGGTAGTAATAAAATGTTTTTCTCAAATAATTTTTTATTTTTTATATAGGTTTTGGAAATGTTTTTTTTTTCCATTTTTAAAAAAGCAAAAGATTTTTTTTTTAATACAGCTTTTGGAAATAGTTTTTTGGTCCTATTTTAAAAAGTAAAGTAGAGGTAGCAATAAAATGTTTTTATCAAATTTTTTTTATTTTTTATATAGATTTTGGAAAAAAAATTCCTTATTTTAAAAAGCAATTTTTTTTTAATATAGGTTTTGGAAATAGTTTTTTGGTCCTATTTTAAAAAGTAAAGTACAGGTGTACGTCTTTTTTGAAATAGTAAGTTTTAATGTAAGTGGTGTTTTTGATAGATTATAAACTAGATTTTACATATGTTTCATGGAAATCAAATTTCTAATTATGCCGAAGGTGTTTTCACTATGGAGACGCAGTCTCAAAATATTCCTCATCTCCTTGGCCACTAACATCCCGACACCTGTCTCGCCAACTTACCAAATGGGGACTCAACAGGTGTTGTTCGATGGGTGACAGACGACATTACATGGCCACGTTTTCAATAGTCAACATGTAGTTTTTTCTGGTTAATTTTTTGCTTGTGGGGTCGGCTTATCTCTCAAACATGTCCACTCAAAGGAAATTATTTCCATGCTGGCCAAATGCCCACCTATTACAGTTGCTGCTGCACATGATGGATTGATTGTCCTTACATTTTTTTTTCATGCACATATGCTGATCAATTTTGGTTTTCTTTTTTACTCCACTTTAGTTGGGTCCCCGATTTTGCATTCTCAATTCCAGGACTTATGTCCCGAAGAGCGTAGGTGTCCTCGATGTTACGTTCGGTGTTGCACATGAATGGACTTGATGGACTTGATGGATTGGTTACCAGTTGCAGATTTTTGTTCCCACTTGGTTTTTTTATCACAAGTGGCTTGTGTGTTTTCACTAGACTTCTATCTGTTGGGCCTAAACGAACGGTCCTTGAATATTTTTTGTGGAGGGTTTGATTGTCCTTCTCTGCAGTTCATTTCTCTCAATTCGGCATAACTTCCCAGGATTTTGCGAAATTTTCAATCCAATAGTTTTTGGGGGTTTAGGCTAAGATTTTCTCCACGGATTTTGTGGCTTTAGGATCACAGTTTGTGGGGTCAACTTGGTCATCGTTTTGTTTCACTGCTTTTTCAGTCGATGAAATACACTTTTCCCATGTACCTTCATCGACATTAATGGTTTATCAATGCAAATTTGCTCCATTAATGCAAGAAACCTTTTCATTTGATTTAGACATGGGCCTATATCTTAAGTTTGGCTCACCTTATGGCGATCTGCAAACTCTTTATTATCCGCATTTGTTGCTACACCACCTTTGCTTTGCACATATTAACAACCCTTCAGGAAACTATTATTTCTTACTATTTGTGTTTTCTTTTCTTATAAATATTTTTCTCCGCTTCATTTACACTAGAGAGTTTCCAACATAAGTTTTCTCACCTTGTTAAATTTGTAGGTATTCCTTCAGTCTACTTCAATGTTTTGAATATTCATTGTGGTAGAAACTTTTTTTCTGTGTATTTGACCTTACAAACAAGCTTTGTTACTGTATTTAACTTTACACAATTCTATTTAACTCGTGGTATATAGATATATGTCTAAAGAGGTGCTTTAAAAGTCAATACAATTATAGGTATAAATTTTTAGGCTAAATGAAGATGTTGCTTATGAGATGGTGAAACACTCTTGCTCTGTTTTAATTGATTGTGACTCCTGCTCTGTTGCAAAAGGACAATGAATTGTATTGGTTATGTGGCTTTATAATGTTGTAATACTCATGATATGTCAATCAAATGATAGGTATGAGTTTTTAGGCTAAATGAAGATGTTTCTTATGAGATGGTGAAAAACCCTTGCTCTATTTTAATTGATTGTGACTCTTGCTCTGTTGCAAAAGAACTGTGAATTGTATTGGTTATGTGGCTTCATAATGTTGTAATACTCATGCTATGCCAATTAAATCATAGGTATCAATTTTTAGGCCAAATGAAGATGTTGCTTATGAAATGGTGACTCACACCCTTGCTCTGTTTTAATTGACTGACTCCTACTCTGTTGAAAAAGGATTGTCACTTGTATTGGTTATGTGGCTTCATAATGGTGTAATACTTATGCTGTGTGAATAAAATAATAGGTATCGATTTTTATGATGCACTTGGTTTAGGTAAGGAACTCATCCTAAAGATGTGAGGCCACTATAACAATGGTCACTTCTGCCTTCCACATTCTGCTTTCCACAATGTGGAATGCGGCGATGCGTTTTTTTTAGCTCATCGAGGAAATATATTTCCACCTTCAGGCTTTCGCCTATGCGGATTCCAGAATTTTCATTTTTCATCAATAAAACTTTCTTTCCAACTTTCGGTTTCCACTATGTGGAATGTGGAAGTCAGAAGCTACATGTTTGCAACTAACTTTTTGTGTTATTCGACTTCCACTTTCTACCGCGTGGAATGCAGAAGCCAGACAAGTTTATGTCCCTTTTTTTCTCATTTTCTTGACTTCAGAAAGACTCAATATTATGTCCCTTCCTCCTATGCGGATTCCACAATTTTCATTTCTTTCTTGCCAACTTCTTCTTTCCGCTATGCGGAATGCTGAAATAGGAAGTTAGTTGTTCATAGTTAACATTCCGTGATTTCTGACCTTCACTTTCCTCCATTCAAAATGTGGAAGACTGGAAAGTCTTTGTCTCATTTTTTATTTTTGTCATTTTTCTGACTTCCGGTTTCTTCACCGCGGAATGTGGAAATCGGAGCTTTGATGTTTTTCTTCAGAATTGTTTTTCTTCTGCTTTCCAAAGTACAAAATGCGAAATGAGGAACTTCAATACATTTTTTATTCAAATAAATTTCCTTCTGGCTTTCACTTTCCACTGTGTGGAATGGGGAAGCCAGAAACCCCAAGCTAAAATGTAACATATAACATACAACATATAAAATAAACGATTTATTTATTTTTTATTTTTCCAAATTCCAGTTTCCGCACTGTGGAATGCGGAAATATGAACTTTGATGTTTTTGTTTGCAACAACTGTTTCTTCCGCTTTTCGCTTTTCGAAGTACGAATTGTGAAACACGAAACTTCGATCTGTTTTTAGTTCAAATATAAAAAACTTTGTCCATGATAATTTGATGAAACTAAATTTTCAACAATATCAAACTTTTGAAATTAACATTTAGGAAATGTATTCCTAACTTCCTCCTTCCACTTATACGGATTCCCCAATTTTCATTTCTTTCTTGCCGACTTCTGCTTTCTGTTGTGCGGAATGCAGAAATAGAAAGTTACATGTTCAAAATTAACTTTCTATGATTTACGACCTCCTCTTTCCGCCGTTCAGAATATGGGAGCCGGGAAAGTCTTTGTCGCTTTTTTAATTTTTCTCATTTTTTCGACTTCCGGTTTCCGCAATGCGGAATGCGGAAATTCGACCTTTGATGTTTTTCTTCACAATTATTTTTTCTTCTGCTTTCCAAAGTACAAAATGTGGAATGCGAAACTTCAATACATTTTTAGTTCAAATAAATTTCTTTCCAACTTTCGCTTTTCACTGTGTGGAATGCGGAAGCCAAAAACCCCAAACTAAAATGTAACATATAACATATAAAATAAATGTTTTTTTTTTCAATTTTCATTTTTTCGACTTCCAGTTTCCACACGGTAGAATGCAGAAATAGGAGCTTTGATGTTTTTCTTCACAATAATTGTTTCTTCCACTTTCCTCTTTCCGAAGTACGGATTGCGGAATGGGGAACTTCGATCCGTTTTTTGTTCAAATATAAAAACTTTATCCATGATAATTTGTTGAGATTAAAATTTCAACAATATAAAACTTTTGAAATTAAAATTCAGTAAATTTACATTTAGGAAATCTATTCCCGATTTCCACCTTCCTCCTATGCAGATTCCAAAATTTTCATTTCTTTCTTACCGACTTCCACCTTCCGGTGTGCGGACTACAAAAATCGAAAATTACATGTTCGCAATTAAATTTCCATGCTACGGAATGCGAATTTTCAGTCATTATTAAATATCAAGGTACTTATTTTTCATTGTAAAAAAATTAGACAGGAGTGCTTTATACACAATGACAATGTTGGACAAGCTAAAAAAACAAAATGCCTCAATAATCAATATTTTCATAATACAAGCAAGGTAGAAAACAAGAGATGAAATGACAAAATGTGAAATTGCTCATTCCTTCATATTCCAAACTCTAAGGAACTAGTTACAAGTCAAAATGTTGGATAAGCCCCAACAATGTAGCAACATTAAATTAATTATTTAGGCCCATATAGCTTTTGCATCTTTTCTCATATCTGCAGTTGGCTGTAGTCCACTTAGTTGTTTCTCTGGATCAGAATTGGCAACATGCTCATTCACCAATCCCATGTTACTCCAGAAATTACAGCCCCTATATCGACTGTAGGACTCTAAACGTATCTTCCCATCTCCTCCCATTCTGACCTTTGATATCACTATGTTGGGAATTATTTCTTCAGCAACCATGAGAGGGAAAATAATGATTCTTACGGGTTGAGTCTTTATGCACATAAAAAACCATAAATGAGGTCCAAATGATATTTGCCTCAATAGGAGGCCTTATTTATTAACTAAGTCTTACGAAATGTTATTATAAGTTCGGGATTCTCATGATGTCGTATATCTATATCTTGGGATTAATGTGATATGTGTATAATTCCCTTATCTCTTGGAGGACACAAAAGGTCACTTTAACGTATTGAAATATCTTAACGTCATCATAACGTCACCCCTTTCTTATATAATGGCATCATATTAATCGTAGAAGTGACTGCCAGCCTCACTTGTTATCAGCCTCAAGTTATCTCATGGTGTGTGGACTTGACATTTGTCACTTCATTGATCTCTTCTTATGATGGTATGGATATGCCCTTATTTTGAGTACCCCTGCTTCCTTACCATACTGCGTGTAAAACCTATACTTATCTTATGTTTCTTAATCATTATAGCGATCATCATTATCACGCACCCCAAACAACAAATCTTTCGATTTTGGGATGTGATCTATGCCATCCATTTTCATTTATCTTAAACCTTTATTTCCATCAGCATTGTCGAATATATAAATGTTGTTCTTCATAAATGTATATATAATGATAGTTTAGAAGTGAGGTTTTTAAATGAAATAATCTAATGTGATATCATAATATAATGAAATGTTATGTTATGCTTATGCTATTTCTTTACAGCATTAGCGACCAGTTTCTTGATTAAGCTGCTTCTTCTAGGCTCTTGTTGATAGTCGCCTCACTTGTTATCATGCCTTGCCGTAAGAACTCCCGCTTTGTTTCTTCCCCTCTAGGGGATGGCAAGCCAAATCTTATGAGTTCGTCCCTTTATTTCCATAAAATGATTATGGAAAAGAGAAAACGTCATAAATGGGAGATTCTTGATTCAGTGCAAGCCAACATCCTGAATGCAAAGAGAGAGGCGGAGTTGGAAGAAATTTTCTTGCGAACTGAGGAGATAAAAAATGAATTTAAGGATTTACTCCTCGATCCTGGCACCTCCATAGGAAGGCTCTCTCTATATCAGAAATCCATAGAGTTGTAATGGCCATAGAATTTTATCCAAGGAAAAAATTTAGTGGAAAAAGACGAGCACCATGGTGAAATTCTTCTTTAGCAGGGCAAAATCATGCTCATCCTGCACAGGATTTTGGACAATCAGCTTGAGTTCACTAGGATACTAGGCATCAAGCTTGAGCCTCATGAACAATTGTTTGATTGACCATGTTATTATTTTAGTCTTTGTTTTAGTCTTTGTTTGTTTTAAAAACTACTACTGTTAATGGTTACTCTTTATGTTTTCATTTAAGAATATTTTCTGAGACTTATGAAGAAATCCCAATCATTTTGGTTTGATCTTGTTTCCTTTCGAGGGAGACTGTCAATCTGATCTGCAATCCTATTTTCCTTGAAATGCTAGCCTTTTTTTTTTCTTCTGTAAATGTCTGTTTTTGGCTATCGATGGTGATAGAAAGAGTTATAATATTTTTTGGCTTATATTTATTGATTGACTTTGCAAACTAGGAAAATTGGATTTGGAGTTTGTCATGTTCCACTACTTCCAATTTGTTCAAATTCAGATAACTCTAAATCCTTACATGATTTATTTCCATATGATTTAAAAACTAAAAACCCAAATCATGACGTCTGTATATCATCAATCGATAGTTTGAATCCTGTCTATGATGATGAAGAATGCAGTTGGTCTCTAGATTAAAGGTTTTGGTCCTATATTTTGTCTGAACATCTTTCTCTAGTACAGTACATACTTTTTCACTAGGAAATATTCCAATATGCCAATTCACATGAATGAATGGATTAGAATCGAGCAAGTCGGTAATTTTTCTTAAATCTTTTTTTAAGAACAGTTGTAATTTTTCATTTAAAAATGTTTAGCCTAAACGGTTTAAATAATTTCATAATTTCCATAAATAACTTTAAGACTTTTTTAAAGAATTGTGTTTAATTTGTTTAATTGAGTGTAGGACACCACTCTTTATACTATATATAGTTCTAGATATAATAAGGGTGGTTAGAATAATTAAGATATAATCTCCTTCGAAGAGTATCAAACACATATTAATAAATAAAAAATGGACATCATTATGAAAACTCAAAATTTCATTAGTGGGGAGACTACTAATCTAAATTTCTAACAAGAATAATAGTAAAAAAACAAACAAAATTCCATGAAACTGGGAAAACTCATTTTCCAATTAAATAAAGTTCCCATAGTATCTATTTTTTTATACAATTTGATAATAAAAAAATTACGGAAGTTAGAAAGAAATTTATTTAGATAAAAAACAAATCAAAATTACACATCAAACAAAAAATGCCAAAATAAAAATAAAAATTCTAATTTTTTGCATTCCACACTATGGAAACGGAAATGGGGAAATAAAAAATATTAAATATGAAACAAAAAATTTTCCGGTTTCCGCATTCCATTGTGCGAAAAGAGGAGGTCGAGAAAAAATAAAGTTTTATTACGAACTTGTAATTTCCGATTTGCGTGTTTCGCACTGCAGAAAGAGGAAGTCTCACATGATTTTGGGTCAAATGTTCATCTTTCAAAGTTCGGAACCCACAAATTGAAAATCACAAAATTTTGGACCTTATATCTCTCACATTCTTTTTTCTGCATCAATCTCATCCCTCCAACTTTCACAATTTCCTTAAATAAGTTTAAGACTTTTTTAAAGAACTGTGTTTAAATTTGTTTAATTGAGTGTAGGACACCACTCTTTATACTATATATAGTTATAGATATAATAATAGTGGTTAGAATCAGTAAGATATAATCTCCTTCAAAGCATATCAAACAAATAATAATAAAAATAAAAAATGGACATCATTATGAAAACTCGAAATCTAATGAGTTGAGAAACTACTATTTCTAAATGTCTAACTAGAATAGTAGTAAAAATACAAACAAAAGTCCATGAAATTGGGAAAACTCATTTTCCAATTAAATAAAGTTCTCAGAGTATCTATTTTTTATACGATTTGATCCAAAAAAATTACCGAAGTCGGAAAAAAAATTATTTAGACCAAAAACATATCGAAGACAAGCATCCCATTTTCTGCACTGCAGAAAATGGAAATTGGATTCAAACAAAAATTTCCAAAATCAAAATCAAAATTCCAATTTTCACATTCCTCACTACGGGAAGTGGAAATCGGGAAATAATAAATATTAAATATGAGACAACAAATTTTTTGATTTCCGCATTCCGTTGTGCAGAAAGAGGAGGTTGGAAAACAATAAGGTGTTATTACGAACTTGTAATTTCTGATTTCTATGTTCTGCACTGCGGAAAGCGGAAGTCACACGTGATTTTGGGTTGAATGTTTGTCTTCCACAGTTCGGAACCTGCAAATTAGAAATGACAAAATTTTGGACCTTATAAAACTTGCATTCTATTGTACCGCCTCAATCTCATCCGTCCATGCATACTAGATATATGACCCCAATTGGTTTGGCCATTTGCTTTTGGCCTTTTAATTTGTTCACAATTTTCCATTGTTCTACCTTCTGCTTTCCATAATTCTGCTTTCTTCCTTACGCCTTCTTCTTTTCTCCTTCGGAAATTGGAAGTTGGAAACATATCGATCAACGGAGTTCTTCAATAGCGGTTCTGCCTTCCGCCTTCGGAACTTGGAACTCGGGAATCAAAAAACTTGACTTTCGACTTTATCTTTCTCTGGAGTTCCAACTTCCACTTTCCGACCTCAGACTCACCAAATCGGAAGTTACTTTACCTTATAATTTTTCTATAATTCCTTGAAAAAAAACCAATTCCTAACTAACTGTTTAAGGACACTTAAACATGATGAGTAATGATTTGAAAATAGGACTATTGCGGGATATAACAGATAAAAGAAAACAACCATTTAATGTGCAAACATGCAAATCAAGATCACTTCTTTAACAAATAAAATTGCAAAGAACAATATCCAAAGAATTATAGATACACAATAGGTCCAAGAAACCATATTAATTAACAAATCAATATTATAGATCCATAACCAATTACAAGTAGTATTAATGATCATGTATATCAAATAAAAACATTTACTAGATACACATTCCACATGACAGTTTAGTACATAAAAATCAATACATGAAATAACACATCTATAGTAAACCACCAATAATCAATAAGCCACATAAATTAGGAGATACACTGAAATTCATTAAAAACATTCAATGAAGAACCATAAAACATAATATGAACTGACTGTAATTTTATTAATCTGCAAATATTTACAAAGTGCTAAAACCACAAACTTTCCTATTATTATTCAGGAGCCAACAATTCCGCCTTCTTCCTTCCTCCTTCCGCTTTTCGCCTTCAGAACTTGGAAGTTGGAAACATATCGATCAACGGAGTTCTTCAACCGCGGTTCCGCCTTCCGCGTTCTACCTTCAGAACTTGGAAGTCAGAACTTTGAAATTGAAAAACTTAACTCTCAGTCTTAGCCTGCTCTGCACTTTTGACTTCCTCTTTCTGACCTCGGATTCCGAAAATCGGAAGTTACTTTGCCTTAGAATTTTTCAATATTTCCTTGAAAAAGAATTGATTCCTAACTAATTGTTTAAGGATACTAAAACACGAT
Source organism: Pseudotsuga menziesii (assembly GCA_001517045.1). Lineage (NCBI taxonomy): Eukaryota > Viridiplantae > Streptophyta > Pinopsida > Pinales > Pinaceae > Pseudotsuga > Pseudotsuga menziesii. The sequence continues at coordinate 41,417 of LPNX010024592.1, read as the reverse complement.
GAGTAATTATTTCAAGATAAAACTATTGCAGGATATAGAAGATAAAATAAAACAACCATTTAATGTACAAACATGCAAATCAAGATCACTTCTTTCAACTCACTTTAGAACAACTTAACAAGTGAAATTGCAAAGAACAATATCCAAAGCATTATAGATACACAATAAGTCCAAGAAACCATATTAATTAATAAATCAATATTAAAGATCCATAACCAATTACAAGCAATATTAATGATCATGTATATCAAATAAAAACATTTACTGGATACACATTCCAAATGTCAGTTTAGTACAGAAAAATCAGTACATGAAATAACATATTTATAGTAAACCACCAATAATCAGTAAGCCAAATAAATTACGAGATACAACAAAATTCATTAAAAAAATTGAATGATGAACCATGAAACACAATATGAAATGATTGTAATTTTATTAATCTGCAAAAATTTACAAAGCGCTAAAACAACAAACTTTCCTTTTATGATCTCGGTAGTCCTTTCTCTTATGTATCTCTCAAATACAAATTCCTCCCTTTAAATAATATTACAAATTTTCCAAGAAAAACAAATTCACAAGATGTGGGATTACAAAATCAAACAGTTTCAAGGATTGCCAAGGAAGGAACACCACTTGGCATGTAGGTTCATGAGCTCATCAATCTCTTGGAAATGGGCATGTCTCAAGTGGATTTCTGCTTTACAAATTTGTGAGGTAATCTCCCTATTCTTAACTTTCTTCCACTCTTTGAGGTACACCTATATCAAAGCCATCGAAGCATAAGGCTTCTCAATCCATCTCTTGATCTCCTACATGGTGAGTTGATTTATCTACTGGATCTGCTCCTTAGCTGTATCGAAATGTTGTTCAACCTATTCCAGGTGGAGTTTTGGTGAAGGGGCCTAAGTAATAGAATATAAGAGATGCATGTTCAAGTAATTAAGAAAACCTTAGAAGTTGTCCACCTACATTCGCAAGTCAACTGTCCTTCTCTAATTATAGCTTCCACTGAGTCACATATATTGTCCCATGTCTCAATTGTCACCTCAATCGTTTTGGCTTCCAGGTTGTCCAAAACTGGCATATCATGTGGTCTATATGAAATATGCATTTTCCAATCTATTACCTATTCAAAATCCCTAGGTGTTGCTTTTGTTTAATCATGGTGGCTTTCCAAAGTTTTAGAATGTTGCCTAAACGAATTATATAAACCTTGCATATCATCAAAACCGGTATATAGATTGACCATGAACTCAAGGAAATCCTGATGTACATTCGAGAGCACCTTCTTGAACTCCTCTAGTGTCAAAATTGAAAAGAAGAGGATTCCGATGCTATTTGAGCATCCTTGACTTGTTTTTCAAGGATGACTATTTTTTATGCTTGTTGTTGATTGAGAACATTTGCATTTCCAAGCTGATGTCTCAGATGTTCTATCTTCTTCTGCAATTGCTTTATTTTGTTCTCAGATTCTTGTTTCATCTCCTTCAACTCTTGTTCATGTTTTTCCTCGGTTGCTGCCAAGTCTAGTTTATCCTTTTGCAGTTCTTGTTCCTTATCAGTAAGGGTCACACTTAGTTGTGAAACAAAGTCATAATTAGCCCCTGCAAAAGCTCCTATAGCAGTTGTTGTATCTAATGCCCCTTGCTTGCTATCAAGGGTGTCTAATTTCCATATAATATGACTGAGGGCGGGCATTTGTTTGGTTGATCTCTCTCTTTTCCTCTTAGATCCTCTTTTCATCACATATTTTTCCTTCTTACTCCAGTAGTATTTTCCCATAAATACCACAACATCTTCTCCAAAATCAGTTATTCCTTCACGGGGTGAAATGGTTTGTTGTTGAGTAGTAAATAGGGTGTCAGTTTCTTTCTAGAAAAGAGGGATTTCTATATTGAGAGGCGGGATGTTCATAGGAGAGGTCAAAGAAGAAATTGTAAGGGATGAGGAAAAACTAGGTGTAAGTGTGTCAACCTTAGAGGAAAGACTTGTAGAGATGGTAGGAATGTTTATCTGAGAAAGTTGAGAAAGTGGCGATGTTGGGATAGGGTGAGGTGGTGAATGGGGAGGAGAAAAAGTATGAATGGCCAAGTCAACCAGTGTTGTGCAAATACCAGTGGTAGTTTCCATAATTGGTGAAAATTTTATTTCAGAAAAAGACTGCTGGGAAAATGATGAATCCAACATGGTATCATACTACTGAAGGCCAGGAATAGATGATATCAGGGAGGTCAAAACACTAACAGGACAAGCAGAAGTACCTTCCTCTTGTTCCATATTGTTGTCTATATCATGAATTACAATATCATCCAAAGGTGTAGGAATTACCTGTTGAATAGGAGGGACTTGCACTACTTCTTTTTCTCTTTGAGAAATTTGTAGCAAAGGGGCCATATGTTCTTCTCTCTGCACCTAGTGTGATTAAACCTACTCATAACTCAACTAGGCCTTTTTTTGTTAGGTTGTGACTCAACCATTGGGGTATGATTTTGCAATTGAGAACTAATTCTCTCAATATTCTTCTTAAAATCCAGTCCCTTTTACAGGATATCTTCCATCGAGGCAGTCTGAGGTCTTGAAGGACCTTCAAGGAGATATTTACCTTTGTCCTTAGGATGCGTAGCTAGAGCAGTAGCAGAAATTGTCTCTTTCTCTTTTTCTTCCTTCTATGTGTTCTGCTTCTCAATGTCCTACTCTATCTTCAGTTTAGTTTCCCTGTAATGAAGAGTGTGATCCTTGGTTTCCTTTTGGTGTTTGTAGATATGAGACTTAACCTTTGGATCCTCAATCTTTCTCATTACCTATCAAAAATCCACAGCTGCTATAAACATAGAATCATCAAGGTCATTTTCATGAACATAGTGAGACCTAGCACACCCATGTGCAAAGAGATTTGCCATATAAGACTTTGGGTCATGCATCCTCTTGGGTGCATCTCCCAAATGCATAATAGTAATTTCCTTACCTAGCATGACTGCATGGGGAGAATTATGAAGTACAATATATTCCAGAGACAAGGAAAATTTGGGCCATGCATTTTTATTGTGCTTTGTCAATTTGGGAAAAACCCCATCGATAACCGTTTGAAAGGAAAATTCCTGTAGCACCATACGATCAGGAACTATTATGGGTAGCAAATGCACAGTGTTGCTTCCCCAAATCCTCATATAGGAGAAATATTCTCCTACATACCAATCACCATGTACTAAGATTAATGCCTTGGATCTTTCGAAAAATGCTAGAGTGTCAGTGTTGAAAATTTTGTGATACATTGACTCAAGAAACAAGTCGCAAATCTTGTAGACTCAAGGAATGAAATTGTCCTCCCACATATCAGAACAATATATGTGTACGGGCGCGGGGGGGGGGAATTCTTGTCCCAATTCCAATTCAAGGTTGGGAAAGGAGAAGTTGCACATAATGCATCCATCACAAAACCTGACATATAAAATGCCGACATCCGGTTGGCCGAGGTCTTCTGATATTTTTCAATTTCATCTTTCAAATTGAAAGACAAAACATGTGACCAGTTGAAAGAATCACATGCAATCAAAATGTGGTGTGCCATAGGAACCCACTTTGCTTGGAACATGGTACAACTCATTGACCCATATAAGTGACAAAACATAGCGGGCACTAAAGAAAATGGTTCCCTAAACTAGGAAATTGGGTAGGCATTAGTTGGTGTAGAGCCGAACAATTATGTGTTATCCATCCAACATTTGACCACTTCTTCATAGTTGTACCGGGAAATGGCTTCATCGAGAAATTTCGATGTCAAAAGTTGTCTCGGAGGTCCAAGTGCATAAGCCCTAGAAAATACATCAGAATGGAATGGCTCAACATGAATATTAACATTGTTGCTAAAAGAACATTCCTTAGGGCTTGCGTGATCTAATGCCCACTTAACGGGATCTGTATAGGGCATGAAAGAAGTTCTAGTAATGATACAGTGGAGTTGAGAACTCTGAATTATTTCATAAGTAGGAAAGTCATGGTTGACAGAGGAAAAGTCATCATTGTAAAAAATGGAGTAGATTTTGGACCAGTCTAGATGTACGATATTAGACACACATTCAATAGTATCAGTAAACACACTAGCATTGGGATCTTTGGTCTTTTGCTCCTGAAGAGTTGTTTTTGACCTGGTGTTCCTGGAGGTGGTGAACACCGTCTTTAATTGGATTTTGGCAACCATTTTTAAAGCAGTGACACGAGTTGAAATTAATAGAAAAAATGGTCAAGTGTAAATTACTTACTGGTAAAAAGACTCAAAAACCACAGTAAAATTACTTACTAAGCTGGAGAAAGGAGAAAATTCCACAGTAAAAACTTTGAGCGCAGCAAGAAATCACAGGAAAAATGGTAAAACATAATCGTAACTTTGAACATATTTAAAACCCAAAATTAAACGACCAAAATGATTTAGACCGTAGATCTAGGATAGATGGACGGTAGAGACAAACACGACAAAAGTAGAATGACTAAGTGATAAAATACAAAAAATTGTAGTTTCCAATTTCCGCGTTCTGAAGTTCGTAAATCAGAAATCGAGAAGTAAATATTTGTTGCACAAACATGTGACTGTTCCGGTTTCTGAACTCGGAACGGGAAAGAGCAAAAATCAGAAAACTAACAAATCCTGTAAAAGGTGATCTTTTCGACTTCCACGATTCAAAAATTGGAAGTCGAAAATCTAGAATATCATAAAAACCTTTGGATACAAAGCCTGTGGATTTGTGTGAAGCAATCTAGGTAATTCTTACTATAATTCTAAGTTTTTTTAAAGGTATTTTTATTATTATTTAAAAGAGAGAGAGAGAGTGAGAGAGTGAGGGAAAAACAGGGAGAGAGAGGAGGGAGAGAGAAGGGGGGAGAGAGAAATGGGCAGAGGAGAGAAAGAGAGAGAGAGAGAGAGAGGGACAAAGATAAAGAGCGATGAAGCGGGGAGGAGACAGGTAGGGGAAGAGAGATGCATTGATCCTTCATTGAAGTAAATAGTCACGAATACATGGACGACGGAGACCAAGGCAACACAAATAGAACGAATAAGTGATAAAATACAAAAAATTGCAGTTTTCGATTTCCGCGTTCCAAACTTCGGAAGTCGGAAATCGAGAAGTAAAGATTCAATGCACAAACATGTGATTGTTCTGGTTTACGAACTCGGAACGGGAAAGGGCGGAAATCAGAAAACTGACAAATCGTAAGTGTAAAAAGTGATCTTGCCGACTTCCGTGATCCGAAAAAGAGAGTAAGTGTAAAATGTGATCTTGAAGTAATTGTTACTATAATTCTAAGTTTTTTTAAAGGTATTTTCATTATTATTTAGAAAAGCGAGAGAGAGTGAGGGAAAAAGAGGGAGAGAGAGGAGAGAGAAACGAACAAGTGAGAGAGAGAGAAAGAGATGGAGGAAGATATGGAGCGAGGAAGCGGGTAGGAGAGAGGAAGGGGGGAGAGATATGTTGATCCTCCGTTGATTTATTTAGTCATGAATGTCTTCAGGTAAAACCTTAGTTGTAAATCGGGTCAATAGTACCCACAAAAGTATTATTAAAATGCAATTTTCAGTCTCCCAAGGTAAGTCAGAAAGATTCAATTGCAGAAAGGATCAATATTTTTACCCTCTCGACGTTTCTTTGCACCTCTCTGTGCAAATATAAGTAACAAATTTAATATATATATATATGCTAGATAAATTTTTTTAATGATATTTAAAAGTAGATGTTCTAAGCCATAAGCAAAAATACATTATTGATGATGTTTTAACCAAAATACATAAAATACATTTTGGTTGATATTATTAAGTATTTTGGTTGATATTACTTCATATTAATTTAAAAAAATTAATTATATAAATTTTCTAAGATTAGAATGTTAAATATTATAAGTTAAAAAATATAATAATTTTTTAAAAATAAAATATTATACCAATTATAATTAATAAATACCAAACAAAAATCTTATGTTATTTTCTTCTAATTTAATCCATAATATATCCATTTCATTCCTGAAGTAAAGATCCAAAATTCATGACAATGGAAAATCTACAGTAAAAGTAGAGATCCAAAATTGATTTGTTATTTTCTTCTCATTTAATCCATAATTATCCATTTCATTCATAAAGTAAAAAAGTAAAGATCCAAAATTTATGACAAGGGAAAATCTACGGTAAAAGTAGAGATCCAAAATTGTATTGGGAATTGAGTGGCAATAATGGAAAGGAGAATATATCGAGTCGTAGTTAGCATAGTTTCCAAAGTACACATTTTTGGGGGTGAGGGTCATTAAATCGACAACCACAACTTTATTAAAGAAGCATATCACTTTCTCATCATACACACGTATATCAAAATTGATAATTCAAATTACAGTTACTATCATCTGAATAATAGGGAGTTTTCATTGTTTTTTTTTTAAAATATGCTTTGTTTAATAAATGTTTATCATTTATTTATACATAAACGGTTATTTATAGATACGATTAAATATATTACATTAGAATATATTTATCATAAATTTATAACTTGTTTTTTTTATGTTTGATAGATTTAAGTTTAAGATGGATTTATGTTTTTTTGTTATTATTATGAGTCAACATGTTATGCTAATTCTTTTGTGATGCAGGTTAAAGTTGACACATGATCATTACCTACTTTTGTTTTAACTATTTTATTTTATTTTATGACCCGACATGTTATTCTTTTATGATGTGGGTTATAATTACTAGGCAAGCGTTAAATAACAACATCTACCCCATAATGGGGTGTAGAGATACCTCACTACTCTCGGTGCATTAAGTTGCATTGTAATAAACAAATTATAAGAGTTGGAAAATGTAAATGAATATCAAAATTATAACCATAAGAAGATGCAATTGAACATCATCAATTATGTTATCAACAACTTACGCTTCATATTTATAATGGCTAATTATAATCAATTTCCTTACACACTGAACTAGGTTAAGCTACTCGTTAGATATATTTGCACTTATAAGTGGTATGTTGCATATAAACACTAAAATACCACTCCAAAACAATATAAATCACTCTTCTCAATCAACATTTGATTGTGAAAATAGTTGCAGAAACATCCAAAACAAAAAATGATTTCATCTAACACCGAGGATTAATATTGCAAACAAAGCACAAGTTATTTGTGAGATATTATACTATGGATTGAGGTATCTTAATGTGAAGCCTTGCGTGAGCCATGCCTTCAATTGTCATCCTTTAAAGACCGAAGTTGGCTAGTTTTCCATTCATATAGTTGTTTAAAATGATGTTGGAGGTCTTAAATTGGTAGTCTACTCACTGGGAGGTATAAGCACTTTCATGATTTCTTGGTGAGGCACCTCCTTGATGTACATTCTTATTATGTTGTTATATACTTTGACGATATATATTATGCACTCATGATGTTTGGAAGAATGCATACAAGAAAATGGGATCCAAGAATTCTCTTTCCAAATGGTATGGGTTGGAGGGCACTCTTAATTGTTGGAGTGCAATGCAAGCAATGGGACCCTGGGATAGTTTTTAGTCCCATTGATTTGAAATTCTTTGGGAAACAAGAAGTATGGGAGATGGATTCCCCATTTAATAAGGTGATGTTAATCATAGTAGTGCAGTAGTGAGCATGGTGGTTCCTCTCTGAAATCTTCATGGAATCTCAAAGACTCAAAGTGGGCAGCTCAGTGGCAACTTCAAAGAATAATACAGAAAGCAGGTTCTTCAATAACCATGTTTGAAATTGCTTGAGGGCAAGCAATATTGGGAAGGAAGGATTTGTAATGTCCCAAATTTTGCATTGGTTCGCAATGGCCAAATCACATTTTCCATATTCATGAAATTTGTCAAATGGATGCTAAAAGTCAAATAATTGCCAAGGACAAAAATCACTAGTTTCCTAGGTTGGGGGTGGAAGCTTTGAGATTTGGAATAAGGGGGATAATAAATGATGTTTAGACATTAGAAGGGGATAAATGTTTAATAATGTAGCTTATTAAACAAATACAAGAGAAAATGGAAGTGGCAATGGAGCATGAAGACACATGGAGACTATGGGGCCCACACTAGCTAGAATTCCTATGTTAAATGGTATCTTTCTCTTGCAACTTCGAATATATGGGAATCCTAATGTTTTTGGATGGAATATAAGGTTAATAAACTTGTCCATATACTTCATAGGTCGAATTTGGGATAAATTGTAACTTACATGGGAGAGGAAGAGCCAAATGGGAGTTTCATGGACACTTGGCTAGATTCCCCTTACATTTATGACATCTATGACACCAATGATGGAGATTCTATGACAGTTATGACACAAGTCAGATCTGAAGGCTGACATACTAACATACTGACATGTCAGGACTGAATAGAGCATCTTAGAGGTCTAATTTGGGAGTTGGAGAAGGCCAAGAGGCTCCTACTCAAATTTGGGAGAAGAGGGAAGGTGAAGAGAGAGGCCACATGGCATAGCATGAGCAGCCACACCAATTAGACTTGGATTTGGTTTATGGATGGATTTGGAACCTTAGAATACTAGTAATGTTTATAAAATATAGGGATCAGCCATGATAAGAAGCTTTTTCTCATTATGAAATTGTCATTTGTGAATTGTGAGAGCTAGTGGATGACTAGTTTTCTTGCTTAAGCCAATTTTGAGGGTGAAAGATTCCCATCCTAGTTGGTGTTTGGAAAGGCCACTCAGGTCTTTCATGGAGCTTTAATGGAGTCTTATTTTTAGGTGTAAGCTATAGGAATTTCATGGACATCTCAATATCAGCTTGTTCTTCCATTCATCTCAAGTTTTCTCACCATATTTCAGCTCTATGGAGTGAGGCACACTTGGTGAGCTATTCATAACTTTGAGGGAGCTTCTCTTGCTCTAATATTTTGTATTCTGATTTAAATGCTCTGTTCTTTAAGTTCAGAAATCTCTCAGATCGAAAATCCAAGATATCTCATGTATTATTGTCCAATATTGAAGAAACGGTGCCATTTCCCTAATACCTTGTTGTAAACTCTTGCAATCTTGATGGAATCAAATATATGTGTGCACCATTGATGATTTATGAATGAATAAACTATCATTAAAGTATATTATGGGTTTCATGGTCTGTAACTGATAATTTGTGGCCACTGGGTTGAATTTCATAGCATTTGGGGCAAACTACATCTCATTTCCCCAAGGGTTCAAAACTAGTTTTTTATATCTGATTGAAGGAAGTGATAACAGCCATGGGAGTTCGATTGGTTTTGCATATGAGTCTCTGATAATGTCTTCTACACATCCTCTACTTTAGTTTGAGAATTTGAGTGAGTTTATGTATATTTGGGAAGCCATTCCGACAATTACTCGGGAGGGATTTGAGCCCCAAAATTGCTAGTAAATTCATCTATCTTATTTAGAATTTGATATAAACTTGCAGAACTGATTTGAGGACCATAATACAACCCTGAACATAATAATTAAGTTATTATATCATTCATAAACCTTCTCTGAATATTTTGGAACAATTGGGCTGATTTGGAGACCCAGACACTAAAACTAATCAAGAGCCAAAATTGTGAAATATTTGGAAAATTGGGCATTTTAATAAAATTCCAAAAATGGGACATTACATTGGCCCTAGGAAATCAATGGATTTCCTATTCCCCAAGCCCATGATCCAATAATCTGAAATAGTAGCCTTCCATAGTCTAGGATCTCTCCATCCATAGTTCAATTTCCCTTCCTACTTGAGTTTTCCACCTCCTCAATCCCCAAGTTAACCCCATCCTTGGTATGCCTCCTTTCTCATCCCAATTCTCATTCCTATTCCTCCCCCATAAACCCTCCAAAACCCACCCTTATACCCATTTTCCTCCTCCTTTCTTCATCCTTACTCAACCGCCTTCCCTCTAATATCCTGGGAAAATAAATTATTAATATCCTTACACTATTCACGATATTTAATAATGATTTAATGTGGTTATCTGATTCATGGTTGTATTGAGTAGTTAAATACTTTTAATGATTAATGAAGTGGGTACTTTTGAGCTAAATTTTATGTTTATTTATTAGTAGAATCATTATTACCTTCTTGTTTATGGAACTTTTATTTAATGGTAACTCAATGCATCGCTTCAATATTCAAATGTTGTAGGTAACATAATAGTTATCTCGAAGTTCATGGAGAGGATGTTTACTTTATTATTACTCAATCGAGTCTAATTCAATCATCATGTTTCAGTTTTCAAAAATAAAGATTAAATAATATTTTTAAAGTGGATAACATAATAACATTAAGTTACACCATCGTATTTCATTTGGTTAACCTTTAATAATAATGATGATGATAATAATATATATTTTATGAGTCATGTAGAATGATTTGGTTAGTTAAATAATTCTTTTGATCATATTCAATCAAACTTAGTTGTAGCTGGCAATAGTTATAACATTATAAATTTGTATTATTAAACTAATAATATTCAATGGTAATAAGTAATAATTATTATTACTAATAATGGTAACATTTATTTGTTTAATCAATAACTAAATCAATAAAAACATAGTAAATTTGTATTAATGAACAAGGTACCCTTAATGGGTTAATTAATCGTGCTTAACAGTCACACAAGATGATTCTTTATTGTTAATGTTCTTTTACGACACCTCACATTGGCGATACTTTCAAATGATGACACTTACATTAATTGTTTATTATGGTGTTTAGATATACCGTCGACTAACTCACTTATTACAAATTAATAATTTAACCATTCATTACCTAAGTTGATTAGTCTGTCCTTAACTAAGTTATTTATCACAATTTATACCACTATTCAAGCGTGACATGTATGTTGTACATCAATACTATTGTACATGTACCAACTGTGCATGTGTGGCCAGCGTATGCACAAGTCAGATATGCACTATAAACAAACGACATCCCACCTATGCATACATGCTAACTAATAATCATAAATCCCCCTATAGAAAGAGAAAACATATTTATATTTTTAACATTCTCACTTATTTAACAATTAATCCCTTTTAGGATTTAATATCCTTATTTGTATGTTCTTATTAATTTAACTGGTCAACCAAGATGGGTACCTACTACCACTGAATCTAGATCAGGGAATACCCAACCCTCAACAATACTAACTAGCATATCATCCCATCCTAACCTACATTTGCATCCACCCTTTCCTTCCTCTGCAATTACAAAGTGGACGCCAACTATACTAACCTTACCGCATAGAACCTGAGAGCGGTAGCATCGACTAATTATTGGACCTAGCCTCTCCTAGCAAGCATCTGACTGTTCTCATCACAACAACTTAGAGAGCGTGTCTTAGCACTAACCTCCCATGACCCTAGGTATCACAGTGACATAGGGCGGGAAACACATCCCACTCTCTCAATTTACTAGGTCTATTCCCTATCAATTACTACTCTGCTGCTATCAAGATTATTGGATTGTATCAGCGTATCATCATTTTTGGTCGTTAAGGTTTACTGCTTAACAAGTCACTATTCCACATATCATATCAAATATTTATCTATCACATAGCGCCAATGCCCTGTGGGTTAGTAGTTCACAAATACACCTGTGTAACAAGTAATTTCAGTTGACAATCAATAGATCACAACATCTTCCTCATCATTATTTCATGTAATAATTTAATTCATCATAGGTACACACGATATATAATAATTCAATTGGTCCAATCGTAACATGGTATCCACATACCACATCATATACTTCGCATTTGATAAATGAAACCATTTCAACATATACTATCATCATAAAATACAGTAATCCCATGATAATCAATACATCGTAACCACATAAACATAGGAACATAATAATCATGGTGACATCATAAACACAATGCCATAATAAACATAGTAACATCATAACCTTGGTCCCATCACACCATAAGTAAAGTTACTCAGTCGAGCAAAGTCCAAAAGATAATAAGCAATAAAACGCAGTATGTCTACCTCAAAATAAGCCTAGTTGAAAATATTGGGCGTTACAGTCTATGTGGAAACCTGCATATGCCTAAGACTATCTAGACATAAACCTACATATGTCCGCGACTATCTTGATAGAAACATGTGTATTTACAGCTATACAAAGAAAAAATGAATGGATCTTTTGATACAAATGGAGGTTACTTGACAACAAGGTTAGGGTGCATTCAATTTATACTTTAGAACAAAAAATCAATAAAAAATGCATCATTTTTAATAATTTTTTTGAAAAAATAATGGTGAGGTTAGGTTTTAAAAAAAATGGTCATGAATGGAGAGAAATGCCCAGATTTAGTGCAAAACCTAAGTGATTGTATAGATCTAATGGCGGATCTATAAGAGAAGGAATTATTAATACAAAATTTACTAAATTATAATGCTTCAAAGTAATTCAAAGAATTTTAACGGAGAAGAGCATAGTAACCAACTCAAATACCATGTTAGATTTTATAAGATAACATAGTATAGATAACATGAAAATAACTAGTATAATCTCCTATCAATAGAAGCATCAAATAGTTAATAAATTGTGCAAGATTAGAAAGAGAGAAGAGAGGACAAATTTAACGTGGAAAAACCCAAAAATGAGGAAACACCCACACAAGGTTTCTCTTCTTATTATTCAAAAAACTTTCAATCTTAAAAGCTTTGTCATTCCCACATAAGCATCAAGTCACATTCCATCTTGACTAAATGTCACAATGACTTTCCAATGTGCCCAATAAGTCTCCTTCAACTCAATTATGTATGCTAGATGGATGGATATTCACATCCCATAATACACGTGGGAGAAATATTTTTCCACCTCTCTTATAAAGATTGTAATAGAAGAATTTTAATCCATGATACATGTGGAATAACTCCTTTTTTATAAGATAGAGAGTTTTAAACAATAATATGCCTTTCTCTTCTAGGTAGGACTCNGATGATTTTAAGGAACCATACTTATTTAAAAGTGTATAAATGTTGGCGAATATTACCAATTCTTAAAACGCCAACTATAAAATGATTGGCGATATTTTTCACAAATATTTTAATTTCCAAGGATTTTATATTATTTATATAATAATTTGGCAATTTTTAGGGTGAAAAAAGTTTACCCCATCAAATTTGGACGAAACGGGGCTTCAAAAAATGCAAAATGGCAAATCTTTTTTGGGAGAAAAACATGGAAAAATAGCCCTCTGGGCTAAAATTCGCCCCTAAAATTATCCCTCGACTCATTGTGTCTACATAATGTCTTAGCTAGGATTTCACAACAATAAATGAGACCACTAGACATCATTACACATTCCAATAAGTGTTCCATCTATGTTTCATGAAAAAAAAATACGTTGGACAAATATCCTTTTATTAAACTAGTATCCACATTAAGCTTATCATTATATAAAATATAATTTTATCTCTTTTAGAACTCATACTAAATGTTGTCAAGCATATCAACTACTGCCATACTCAACTTGCTTTTGAGTTACAAGAATTAATACTATTGTGCAAAAAACTTGAAAACATGAAGCATGTGAAATAAGATAACACTTTTTGGCCTTTTTTTATTCAACCAAAGCTACACATACAGGTCTAACCTACACAATTGGATGTTCAATAAGGCACTACACTCTTTGGCTAAATTAAATTTGGCCAAAGTTGTATAGACATGACAAGCTAGTTTATAGGGTTTGGCTTTTATTTCTAAAAAAATCCATTTACTATTGACAACTCCCCTATTATAGTTTTATTCATTGTTGAAGATGTGACCTTGAGAAGATATATAATAAGTCCTCATTTTTTCTTTCAATAAAACTGGTAAAGATTTCATTGGAATTGCAAGATACCTGCAGTGAGTACAAAATTGATCAGTGGCTTTTAGCTTAGCTTATCACATGCTTCAAAATGAGTCTGCAAACATTTTGTATTCACTATAGAATACCATCTATAGAAGCTGCCTATAAGAAAAAGGCATGAACAAATCATTAAAATTAGTTTGGTGTAGTAACTTTCCTATCCATTTCATCTTGAGATGACTCAGATTCCTCTCTTTCTCGCTCCTCCTCTTCCTCTACTAGTGGTTCATCCGCTTCGATTAAAAGCTAGTTTAGATTTGATATGTTTATGTTGGGGCCTAAAAAATATTCTTCAGTTGAAAAATTCACATTGTCCTATTCAAATAGCATTGGGGGGATCCTATTGCAAATATATTCCACCTCAGACTAGAAAGTAAAGCATTCATCTTGAGGTCAATGATGGTCATGCCTTTGCTCTGCTTGTATCTCTAGGATGTTCATGATCTCTAGGATGTTCATGATCTGTATAAAGAGTCCATGCACCTGAATTTGAAGGGATTGGATCATCTCATATAACTATCACGTTTCCTCTTCCTTCTTTACTTCTCTCCACTTGAAGGTCCCTCTCTTCCTTTTCGCCCAATTGCTTTCCATGTCTTTAGGGTGGCAATGCGACTAATACTAGTATGGGTTGCTCTAGCTCCTCACATCTTTCTTGTGTGTCAGCTTGTTCTTACTCCCCTCCTTGCACTTCATTTTGGCATGCTTCATGGTTGTGCTAAGTGATTGCAATCTCCCTATGTCCTATTAAACCATTTTATGCTGGCTTGAGCGCTAAGGATCACAAACTTGCTAGCATTGAGACAATACGATTTCATCTAGTTTCTTCACGAATCTCGTAGGTTCTGATTTACACTTTGAAGGGAGGGTCGCTACCAGCATCACGAAAGCAACAACATTGGGAGAAGGGGGAGGAAGCAGAGGGGTGAAACCCCCTCCATGTGAGGCCATGGCGGCGCAAGGAGAGAAACGCTCATGACACTCCCATTGCAAAGCCGAGTTTTTAGAATCTACCATTTCCATATGTTTCAATTTAATTTTTTCCCTCATTTTATTAAACGATCAGAGCTAAATTAATATGCCAACTTTACCTAATTTTCATCATCATAGGGAACATCTATTCATAAGAGAATATAACAATTACATTAATAATGACCATGCGTATGAGATGAAGATAATCACAATGTTGTAAGATTTACAAAGAATGTATGAATGAACTATTATTATCCTCATATTTATATTTATAGTTAGCATAACGGAATTCCAAATTTTAAATAAGACATCTTCAACACTACATATATTCAACAACATTATTATTTCTTATAGTAAATAAAAAATATCTCCAACACTTGCATCTTATAGACTTACTTTTCTACTACTATATCATTACTTATGACCCCTTCACATCTTCAGACTCAATCTCTTGTTTCTATATTATATAAATTATAAAACAAGACTGATATGCCATAGTGCAAGAGGGCACAAATTCTTACTAGCATGTGGTATCACAATGTAGTATATAAGAACTTTCGAAATAACTAGAACCTATAATGCCTTTGCTCACTAACATGTCATATCACAATGAACTTTCAAAAGAAATAGAACTTAGAATACATTTTATTTATGGAATGAAATAGATTCAACCACAACATTGTAACCCTTTATTAAAACAAGTGAAATTAGCAACAAAGTTGCTTATACTTGCCTAAAGAAATGATTTAATCTAATAATTTAAAAATGTTTTAATTTAATAGTTTTACATGCCTATGTTTAATGTAATAATTTAAAAATGCTTTAATTTAATAGTTATCTATAACCCAAATTTAACCTCATAATGTAAAAATGTTTTGATTTAATAGTTATATATAGGTCAAAGTTAAAGTTAAAGTTTGACATAAAAATTATTGGATATTAAATAAGAAGTCATAAGAAAATGTCATTGTGATTTAGAAAAATCAAAATTGTATCAAATACTTAATGTTGAAGATATTAATTGTGTAATAATTTATAGAGATTTTATAAAATTTGCATTTCTTTACTAACACAATTTTACCAAAATAAAATATTAGTTTTTCTATTAACAATAAAAAGGCTAAATAAATTATTAAACTTTGGTAAATATCTAGTATAATGTCAACTAATTAAAATATTAATCATCAAATTGGGCTTTAAAACTCTTGAACCATGATCCTTCAAAATATATATCATAATTATTCAAAGGTTTGACATTTTCCATTTGGCATTTTATAATTGAACGGGAGATGAATTCGCTCCAAGAAAATTTTGAAATCTTCAAGATCTGAGTTGCGTGGTTACGACATGGCTCTCTGGTTTTTGTGGTGTCTAGACTCCTTCCAGCTCCTCGCCATTGGCTTTCTTTGGAGTCTAGTACATTCCAGTAGTTGCCCCTGCATGATCGTGGTTTTCTACCGGTTTGGAGTTCTTTGCAGCTCTCTACCCAGCGTCCCAATTGGAGGATCTTTGTTCTTTGCAGGCACGGTGTTCTTAGTTCTCTGAGAATTTTTTGTAGCTCTCTGTTCAGCGTACCCGTTGAAGGATTTGATTGTCCTATAGGAAAGGTGTATCTGGAGCTTTGGCATTTGAGCCAGGGGGTTTCTCAGATCTCCTCCATTCAGCGACCCTGCGTTTAAAGGATCGAGTTCTCTCTCGGTGATTTGTTTGGCGGGGATGTGTGCTCTGGTTACCTCTGGAGTAGGTTTCTTTAGTTCTGACCTTGTGCTCTTTGCAGGTCGTTGAGTGCAACTGAGGTGGCTTCTTGCCAGCCTTTTTGTGGATTGTCAAGAACCTCTTTGTTTTCCTATCCCGATGGCTTCCTGAGGGGGTCCTGCCCCTCCCCTTCCTCCTGAAATTGATGCATTCAAAAGGTTAATAGCCTTCAGTGGTAAGAGAAAGGGAAATTCTTTGTCTCATAATTTTGTTAAGAAAGTATACATTCCTTCTGTGGAATTTCCTGTTGACCATCCTCACCGAACTTCTTTAAACCTTACTGAGCGTGGGCTCATTGCTAATTTATGGGTCTGTGGTCTTCTCCAAAAGCTATTGACGACTGGGTCTAGTGAAACTGGAGGCCTATAGTATTTGAAGGAATTCATAATTATCTGGTGGGAAAAGGTTACTATGTTTTCATATTTGATTCAGCTGATGACCGAGACCTTAGTTTTTGAAATGGTCCATACTTTATGGGACCTCAGGGGCTTTATCTGAACAAGTGGACCCCGCATTTCGATCCTACCAAGGATGTTCTTTTTGTTGTGCTTGTTTGGGTTAGGCTTCCCCATTTACCTCCTCATTGTTGGAACTTAGAATCCTTGGAAACTATTGGGAATAAGCTTAGAAATTATATTGATAGGGCCTAAAGGAAAGAGTAGTATTCATGTGCAAGAATCTGCATGGAAGTTGATTTAGAGATAGGTCTGCCTAAGACGATCAAGATAATTGTTTCTGAATGGTATCATATTCAGGAACTTAACTACAAACATCTCCCTTTCAAGTGTCGTCATTGTCACGAGTACATTCATTTTGCCCAAAATTTCAAGTAAAAATTAGAAGAAGAAACTGATAAAGAAAAGGTTGATCAATGGACACAAGTTTAGAAAGCAGGCACCTCCAAGCTTGAACTCATAATGAAAGGTAAAGGAGGAAAATTAAGGAATGGAATAATCTCAGTTGAAAAAAGAATTTCTAAACCTCAGGGAATGGGAAATGTTTCTTCTACCTCGAATCCTTTTATGATCTTAAGACATCCTGAAGACCATCCTCCGGTTCTTGAAGAGGGAGAAGTGCAGCAATTTGAGGTGCATTAAGGGTAAGGCGCAGAAACCTATGAGATTCAAGAACAATTTGGACCAGTATTATTTGAAATAACTTCAGCAGATGCAACAACATAGTATACTTAGAAATTCCCCTCAGGTGGCTCCCCTTCTCCCTCTTATGCAACAATTCTTAAGAAAAAACCGAAAGACTCTTCTGGCTCATCAAAAGAAGATTCAATAGATCACTTCTCAAAAAAGGCTGGTAGGAAGTCTCGAAAAGAGGCTAGAGAAGAAGAAGCAGAGAGATTAAAGATGTAGGGTAGTGAGGATACTATAGAAATTTCTTTAGACATAAGCAAGCATAATAGACCCCCAAAGGGAGGGACAACTCCCTTTTCCACGGGCAAATAATACTGATCATCTCCTGGAATTGTAGGGGATTGGGGAATCCCAAGAAAGTTGAAGTAGTAAAAGATTTACAAAGAATGGAACCCTCTCATATTTTCCTTCTTCAAGAAACAAAATCAAAGAGGAAGCTGTATTATCCTTAAGCAGATTAATGTGGAAAAAAGATGTAGGTTTGGCTATTAGTGCAAGGGGAACATTAGGGGGCCTTGGTTCTTTATGGTCTCAGGACAAATTTCTCCTTATTGCTTCGTATTTTACTCAACATTGGATTTTCACTAAATTACTGCATAAAACAAGTAAGATCTCCATAGCTCTATATAATCTTTATGTCCTTGTTAATTTGATAGAGAAAAAAGTCTGTTGGAATTCGTTGTCTGAATTTTTGGAAATCCACTCTACCAAAAACATTATTGTGCTGGGGATCTAAATATTATTCTAGACTCTAATGAGAAAAGTGGAGGATTTTTGGGCAGAGATCCTCTCCATGTCATTGTTGAGTCTTTAATTCAAGCTCGGGATCTTATTGATTTCAAACCTAAAAAAGGTCGTTTTACTTGGACTAATAATCATGTTGGGGCAGCCATAATTTCTGCTCGTTTGGATAGATTTTTGGTTCATAGTTCTTTGATGGATGGGAAAATAATCTCTTCCAATATTTTTCCCAAGTTTGCTTCCGATCACCATCCTATATCCCTTCTACTTGAAGAACGGGAAAATCTTGGTTCTATTCCAATCTGTTTCAGTCCTCTTTGGATTGAGAGGGATGGTTTTTGGGATACAGTGAATCAATCTTAGGAACAATTTGTTGACGGATCCCCTAGTTATGTGTGGGAGCATAAATTAAAACGTACAAAATATGTACTGAAAAGTTGGATTAAAACACCACTCATAACTCCAACTAGCAATAGGCAAGAGGCAGTGCATGTTTTAGCTAAAATTCAGCTGGGAATGGAGGATTCAAAAATTTATAATTGTCAGTTAGCTAAAGAATAGGTAGGCCAATCTAATTCTTTCCTTTCATTTCGACAGGAAGAAGAGAAATTGCGACTTAAGTATCGCATCCTCTCGCTGTTCGTTGGAGATAAAAAATCAGAATTTTTTCATAGGCAATGTAGAGTTAGATTATCAAGGAATCATATCTAAGAAATAACTTCAAGAGATGGTGAAGTCATTAAAGGTCAAGCGCATCTTCAGCAGGCTTCCCACTCACACTTTCAGCATTTGTTTTATGAATAAAACATCTCTGTTGTTGATGTCAATGCTGATTTCCTATCCTATATTCCCTCTCTAGTCAACGTTGAGGTTAATGCAGATTTAGTGAAACCTTTCTCTGAACAGGAAATTGTGGAGGTTATTTGGGCTATGGAGCAGGATAAAGCCCCTAGGCCGGATGGATTCTCTATCCATTTCTACAAAGCTTGCTGGAAAATAATAAAAACATATCTTTTACTAATGACTTCAACCTTTCTCAAAAAATACAAAGTGGGAGGGTGCATTAACTCCATTTTCCTAGCATTAATTCCTAAGGAAGTTAACCCAGCTTCTTTTGACAAATTCCAGTCTATCTCGTTATGTAACACCACTTATAAAATTTTGGCCAAACTCTTAGCCGACAGGCTCAAGCCTTCGTTAGGATTTTTAATTTCTCCTCTCTAGGGAGGGTTTGTTAAAGGCAAACATCTGGTAGATAATGTGATTCAAGTGCAATAAGCCCTTCACTCTAGCTTTCAGCAGAAGGAGAAGGGCATGATCATCAAGCTTGACATGAAAAATGCCTTCGATAGAGTCAAGCTTTCCTTTATCTGTCAAATCCTTCTCTCTTTTGGTTTTAGTGCTGAATTTGTCAGCTTGATAAAAGATTGCACTGACGGGCCCTAGATAGCACCCCTTGTTAATGGTAGACCAAAAAATTTCTTCCAAGCTTTGAGAGGACTCTGCCAAGGATTCCCTCTGTCACCTTTCATTTATATCATGATGGCTAAATCATTAAGTAGAAAACTTACAACTGAATTGGTTGCAGGTAGTCTCCCTGGACTTAAGGCAGTAAGAGGGGTGGATCCTATAAATCATTCTCTATTTGCTAATGATTATCTTTTTCTGGGAGGGGAATCCTTAACCATTGCTCAGGCCTTCAATGAAGTGTTACAAAATTTCTATCTAGCCTTAAGAGCTCTGATAAATAAATAAAAAGAGTGTTGTATATGGCTGGAAAGTTGATCATTTGACAATTTTTCGAATAGCTTCTTCCTTGGGCTTCTCTGGATTTGACAAATGGGATAAGATCAAATATTTGGGCCTTCCTTTAACCTTGGGTCCAAGACCTCCTTCGCTTTGGCTGGAAGTGATTGGTAAATTAAAAGATAAAATAATATCTTGGGGTGGTAAATGGCTTACTAAGGCTGGCAAGTTGGTCCTGATAAAGGTGGTCCTTTCAGCTCTTCCCATATTTCAGTCCTCTCTTCTCCTGGCTCCCAAGTCAATCACGACTCAAATATCCAAGCTTATTCAAGAGTTTCTCTAGAATGGTGGCAAAGGAAATCATAATAATATGCATTTGGTTAGTTGGGATACTCTTAAAAGACCATTTACGGAAGGCGAATTGAAAATTTGAGACCCCAGACTGGAAAATATGGCGATGGGAGGTAAACATATTTGGCAGTTGTACACTGAAAAAAATCATCCTTTTAGTAAGATATTTCAGATGAAATACTTAAAGGGGGGTTCCTTGATAAATTTAAAATCTTCAAACACTCCCTCAGGCACATCAGTCTAGAATTCATTCAGAAAAGAAATTAACAATTTTAAAAGACAACTCTATAGAATTCCTGGTAATGGGAAGAGAATAATGTTGTGGGATGACAATATCTTAGGGAATCCTCCCCTTTCCTCGGTTCTTTTATTAGAAGAGATCAAGAATTGGACAATCAATAAAGGCCTTCTGTGGTTGGTTGATATTTTCTCTTGGGACAGAGATGGTAATTTGGTTGATTGGTTGTTACAGAGAAAACTTCCTATGGCTTGGGGTGTATCACAACAAACAGAGAAACCGCAGAAACCAATCCCTTCCCAATATGCCAGAGAAATAAAACGTCTAAGACTAAAGGATCTGGAAACATACCTTATTCTGGACAGTTGATGTAGATCCGCGTTGAGTTTTTTCCAATCTCGCTTGTATTAGCAATTTGCTCTCTCAACAACAGCAAACAAGACAAGCATGCTATATAATGGTGTTAGACCTACTATAGCATATATAATCAATAGTGTATAAACAATTAAAAGCATCCATGGATTCAATATTCATTCAAATTCACATCATTGGACAAGAAAAGATATTTCTATTAATATAAATCAGAGATTACATGAGTGACAACCTCTGTTGGAACGTCTGCAAACTGGAGAAACTAAGTCCTCAACCTGGGCCTCCACCACTTCAATCCTCCATCTCTCGATAGCAAGCTCACAAGCAAGGGAAATATTGGGAAGAACACAAAGTGCTCCAAGGGACAAAGGGATGCAGACTCAAGTATAAGCAAGCTATGACAACAATGGACTATAGTTTTCTTACTCTTCAATTCCTCCTCTTTCAATGTATCCAAAGGGTTCCTTATATAGTGCTTCAATGGGTTAATGGAAGGTCAAATCTGAGCAATCTCAAGGCATATGGAAGGCCAAGAGACAAGTGACTCGGATCCACATTAAGGAAAACTCCAAAACATTTGGCCTTTTGCACACATCCTGATGTACGTGGGTTTGAGGGTAATATCCACGTGTATACATGGAAAAGGGATTAAAAGTCGCGTACAACAAATAACATGTGTTTTTAGGGATGATATTAGAAACATCGAAAGTACAAAAATAGTCCATGGGGTCCAAAGAGTCTGCAGAGGGACAGGGAAGGCCATGTATATGTGATCTACCATGTGTGATAAAATCAGCTATAACAGATGCCCCCTAATGTGTGAGGTCAAAGGGGTAATATGATGGCCGAAATACATTATAAGTCCATCCCAGAAGTGGAGTGATGAAGAACCAGGTTGAAGAACTAGCCATCCAACAGTATAATACAATAATCAAACTCTACACATGACTGCAAATACATATAGCAGTCTCAGATACATAAGAGTACAATGGCCATGAATAGGCATGATATACAAACTGTGACATGTGTGGTCATCGCCACATACAATATACAATAGATCAAAATCTCCATGATGAAGATATACAAAGGACCAAGATCTCCATGAAAGCTAAATATATACCATGGATCAAGATCTCCATAATGGCTGAAGATATATGACATACACTGGAATCAAGTCATGAGAGCTGAAATCTCATGAACACTGGCACGATCAAGGAGGTAGCATATAAGAAATGCCACCAATCTGGAAAGTCTTCTACACAAATTGCTACAAGTACATGTCCTACTATGTGAATAAAGGTTTCAAGGTCGAACATAGTAGTCCATCATCTAATTACTGGTCATTGATGTATATCGTTAACAGACGCGAGATCACCCACCGATAATGAAAATGGGAATCAAGGTACTAGAGTGCAATGTAACAAGTGCGAATAAATATGTTGAGGTCGAAGACTTGAAAGAATCCATTGATCAAGGGACATTGATGTATTCCCAAAATTGTCGATGGCGAGAGAACCTACCACTGATGATTGTAAGTCTCAAGGCGCTCAAAGGACTCTAGACTCCTATCCCAGAATAAATGATCTGAAGTTGATGGGATGGAATCCACTGGAAGGAGGGAATTAAGGAATCCCCCATCAACCAACATGAGGTACTAAGCAATGCTATAAAATGTGGAAGGACTCAAACAAGATGTGCATGAACCAGTAATAGTACCGGGAATGGTCGACATGCAAAGTCAAGACAACTGAGGAATGGCCGACTCAAGCTTCAACTTCCTTCGAAGAAGAGCATAAAGGAGAATGGTGACTAAATGCAGGCAGCATAGACTCAATATACAAAACTGGGACATCTCTGTGACGCATGAGGCATCGACAAAGGCTCCATAGGGACTGGAAGCTTAACCAGTCATTGGAGGTAAAATCAGAGATACGAGTACATCTCCTAAAGTCAAACTAATAACCCAACCAACATATGTGATACACAGTTCTTTGTTCGAAGGCGACACGACTTGACTGTTGCCAAAGATAACATATTTTCCTGTCCGGCTTTTTGGTTTTTTATTTTTTTTGGACTTTTTTAGATATTTTAAAAAGCTTGAAAAAGAATAAAAGTACTTTATAGTTACAAATCTAGGAGGAGACGAGTGTCAAGGGGCAAACAAAATAGTTCCAAGCAGTGGAACATACCTATGCTCAATTCAAGGAAACATGTGCAAGATAACGACACTCGAGGGAAAGTCCCCTCTCGGTAAAAAATGGGGAATCAAGCTACAAAATATATATAAAATAGCTCTGCTTAGTTAGACATGAGACAAGCTCGAGCTATATGGCTGATAATCAAAGTCAGGGAAGCCAGCATAAGGCTCAATAAGGCAAGCAAAGCTCATGATAATGCAATTGCAACTTGACATATACAAGGGAGTTTTGGGAAAAAGGCCAGCATAAAGGTCAAGAGGAGTATGAACCTCTTGCTCAAAGTCATGGCGGTACTATACAAAGGGCTCCCACACCCTAAAGGAAAAATGTCGGAATGGGCACCAAATACAAAACATGATCTAACTAGGGCAACCATGTATGGTAAAGCTCTACCATTCACAACATGTCACTTCTAGAAGCAGCAAGAAGGTTCTGTGACAAGATGGAATGGGTTCATACCAAAGGTTAAAATGAAACGGTCATAAGGTTAGGAAAAATGCAAACGGATGTTAAACCTAACCTATATGCCAATTTAGACATCATACCTATAGTAGGCATGAACATATCAAAGCCATAGTCAAACCACACTCAAAACGGACTCCTACATCATCAAATTAGTTCGAACGGTCCAAAATGGTAAAAAACTATAGAAAGTGGGTAAAATTTTCAAAATTTTCTATAAATAGTAAAAAAATTCAAAAATTTCATATCATTTGAAACATTTACCCAACATAGTGTATTTGAGTTCAGAACTTCCGAAGCGAATTCCAGGAGCATCGTCCAATGGAATCTCTCCTCGTTTGATCCAAGTAGGTCCTCATGTACTCCTCTTCCTATTTCATGCAATTTTTTTGAATTTTCATGGTCCAATTAAATTTTTAACCCATCCATAATCGTGCATTTTGACCCACACAAAAATCGAGGTTTTTTCCACATATAGGGCTCGCCATACGTGGAAAAAGTACCCAAACCTACATACATACATGGTCGTTTTGAGAACAGTCGTGTATAGGGACGCAAATAAGATTTTCAAAGGCAATAACTTATCAAACTTTTGGTTTTTTGTGCAGGATGGTATTACAGTGGAGGGAAAGAGAGCATGGTGATGTGGAGGAGGCCTTACAAGGTGATCTTATGGCCCAACAAGCATTGCAGGCATGTGGTTTATACAAGTTTTGGTGTCTTGGCAACCTAAGGGCCAAACCAAGACTACTCCAGTTGCTAGTGGATTACTGGGATCCAGACTCTGAGACTTTTTAGATTGATGGGATGTCGCTCAGCATTGAGGTTGAGGACATATACTTTATCATTGGTTTATCCTAACAAGAAGAGATGGTGAATCTAAGATCTCGTGGGCCAGGAGGCGGGTTGACTATTGACGAGTACATAGTTGTCTACTGCTTTTTGGAGACAGAAAAGGTTGGGAGTCAAATCTTGACAAACTCTATACAGATTCTAGGACTAAAGGCCATACTATTGGCATTAGGCAGGATTGCGGGGTTAGCTTCACTCCACCAGGCCTCGTAGCCAATGATGTTCTATGCGGTGGAGTGTATGAGGCCTACGGTGTATGACTGGAGCACGATGTTGTTGAGCAACATGAAACAGAAGCTCAGTGACTAAAAAATGGGCAGGGTGTGAAACTTTGGGTTCGACAGCATACTGAGCACATTCTCTTTTGAGTGGGTGCCAGGGCTAAGCCCTAGGGTGGACATTGTTCCACATGGAGTTCAATATCTATCCCAACTACGTTGGGAAAATGTTATGCGCAGACTGGGCGAAGGTAGGGAGGCTAACCCCTACCCAACAGACTTCTTTCCATGGTGGCGAAGATAGATTGTCGCTATAGATGACTACCCCTATGCAGGGATAGACTTCTGTGGAGATTCGGATATGTCGCTGCCACTAGGAGCAGCTTATGGTAACATACGTAATGAATCCCAAACCCACTTTTTAAGTTTTTTGAATTATTCAATTTTTTTGTGTTTTTTGATATATTGACTCGAAAGACATATTTTTTGTGTGACGACACATAGTGACAATTTGTCATGTGTATGCAGATGTAGGACCACGGCGGCCAGAAGGATTTCCTCATCATTGACGAAGGGGAAGAGGAGATGATATCATGTGTGTGGATGCAGAGCGGACGCTCCAAAGCATTCACACAAACTTCGTATGCTTGACACACAGGGTACCCATGGTGCAAGTCGAGGACTTGCCTGAGGCCATGCAGCGTCAAGTGGTTGGTGTACCACGAGCATGGGTTCGACTCTTTCGATGCCTAGCTAGAGCCGTAGTGCTATATCACGATCAGAACCCCCATCCTCCTCAGGCTTAGAGACCTAAGTGTGTTCATTTTTGTATGACCGTGTATTATAGTTTGGTGGCTCGAAAGCCCCAATTTGTATATGACACTTATGTATTATGATGTCACTTTTTGGATATTAATGAAAAACTTTTATGATGATCGATTTTATTTATATTTAAATGTGTGTAAAATGTATGTTTGTGATATGCTTATGGTCTACGAAACAAATTCTAATCTAACACATAGTTAGCATATGAGTCAGCAACTTGATTAAAAATTATTGAAACATGAATGTATGTTATATTCTCAAATTGTCGTTCTAGCAATCTCACACGTAAGAATCTTCATAATAATGTCGGATCCCTAATATGATACAAGCCATTAAGCTGTGAAACCACTAACTATGAATCAAGACGTACCTCAAGAGAGAGAACACCATGTGAAATGACATCACTCAATAACTCAATAATGGAACTATATTCAGCAACATTGTTCGAAAAAGGCCGTAAACATATGCCTCCTGAAGACAATACTTGACCTGTAGGAGTATAAATCACCTAAGCAGCTGAAGCTAAGTTTTGAGTGTGGTGGCTAGCACCATCGACGAATCCTATGTAAACAAAAGAATCCATCGACATCCGCCATAAGAAATGAAATCTAATCAACAAAACTGATCACCATAAGAAAACCTAACTATGCAATTAAAAAATTGTACAATAATATACAACAATCAGCCCTGATTGAAGATTATGCATAGTATTTTTTGAGATAGAGCCCATTTCTAGGCTCCACCAAGGTTGTCTCTTTATAATCAACCAGCTCATAAGCACCTTTCTCTAAGACCCATTTAACCATGTAAGGACCATGCCACATGGGATTAAATTTCCTTGCCCCCAAAGGTTCTTTACCTTGATCCCACAAGAGGACCAAGTCACCTTAATTAAACCTCCTTAGATGGACAGATTTATCATATTGGACCTTGACGCAACGCTTGTTAACCTCTAGAGCCACTAAATCATCTCGACGCTGCTCATCAAGCTGCTCTAAGTGGACCAAACATTCTTCCCAATGCGGAAGTGTCTGGTAAAAGATCTATAGTTAGCTTCAGAGAAGGGATTTCGCATTCAACCGGTAAAACTGACTCCACCCCATGCACAAGTTGATATGGAGAGAAACCGGTGGTAGTATTAACCACGGTTCAGGCCCACAAAGCATGATACAACATAATATTCCAATTGGTCTTACTTTGTGCGATGGTTCGCTAGAGAATAGACTTAAGTTATTTATTCACTAGTTCAACCTGTCCATTCGCTTGAGGGTAATAAGAAGATGAATGTTCTTGCTTATACCCTAACTTGGAAGCCAACTCTTCCATCATCTTATTCTAAAAGTTCCTACCATGGTCAGTGACAAACTCTTTCAGAATACCGAACTAGGTGATAATCTGGTTGAACATGAAATGCACAGTTTTCTCACCATCGGATTTAACTATGGGCACAGCCTCTGCCCATTTCATGAAATAATTGACAGCCACTATAATGTGATGATGCCCCCCAGCTGAAGCTGGGTTGCAATCCATAAAGTCAAGCCCCCACTTGGTGAAGGGACCAACAGTGATAATAGGATGTAATGGGGCTGGATGTGAGCACATATTGCATGCAAACACCTGGCAAGGGTGGCACTACTTGACCGCATTAACGCAATATTTGAAGATGGACAGCCAAAAATATCCCACTCTCAAGATTTTTTGGGCTGTAGAAAGCCCAGATAAATGACAACCACACGCCCCTCTATGGCAATCATTCAGCACAACCTCAGCCTCATCATGGGTTAAACAATGATGCAGAATGGAATCTACCCCACGGTGATAGAAAGTGTTGTCCACTATAAGGTAGTTCTTAGCTACATAACATAATCGTTGTCACTCATCTCCTGAAAGGTGAGTAGGGACCTTCAATGTCTGCAAATATACAATGATATCCCCGTACCATGGGTCCAAGGTTGAGATAAGGAAAATATGCTCATCGACAAACATATCCTCATAAACTTCCTCTTCGTCCAAACTTGGAAAATTGGATATGAGCTTCACAAAGATCAAATATTTCTTTGATTTCGCCGAAACGAACTAGAGATCAAAATCTTGCAAAATGACAATCCATTTATTGTATTTTCCCCCAATCATCCTTCTAGTAAGGATGAACTGAAATGGATTGATATGAGATACGACCAAAGTTTGGCAAAGAAGAATGTAATGCCTCAAACGTTGGAACACATGAACGGTGGCTAAGGCAAGCTTCTCCACATGGGAACAATGGATTTCTGCATCTATAAGGTTTCGACTCAAATAATATATGACATGCTCATGGAGCTCCTCATCCTCCTGAACCAAAAACATACCAATTGTCTCCATGGACACGGCCACATAAATAAAGAAATCACGGCTATAGTCAGGTGGACTAAGCACGGGGGCCATTGTTAAGGCTCATTTAAGAGCATCAAAGGACTCCTGGGCTCGCTCATCCCAGTAAAAAGGAGTGTCCTTATTTAAAAGACGCATAAAGCCTTTAGTCAAATTGGAAAAATTAACCACAAATCTCCGCAAGAAGTTTGTCATGCCTTGCAAACATTGAAGATGTCTAATATTATGCGGGGGAGACAATTGAAGTATTTCCTCAACCTTTAAGGGATCGACTCTTATACCCTCCTTGGACACAATGAATCCTAGCAAGCAACCAACAGTTATGCAAAAGATGCATTATGAGCATTTAAACGAACCTAGTAATGACGACATCTTTCGAATACTAATCTCAAATGATATGGATGATGCACCCTCAGACGAGAGTGAGCAGTGAGATCATACAAATAGACTTCGATAATTGTTTTGAAATCGTGAAAAATTAAGGTCATAGCCCACTGAAATTTAGATCTGGCGTTTTTAAGGCCAAAAGGCATCTTTTGATATGCAAAAGTACCCCAAGGACAAATAAATGCGGTCTTATGTTGATCCTCAGGCTTAATCTAAATCTGATTATATCCGGAAAAACTAGCCATAAAGGAAAACACCTCACTCCTGCCACACTCATCCAAAATTTGATCAATAAATGGTGTGGGGAAATTATCCTTAGGACATGCACGATTTAGGTCATGGAAATCAGTGCATATATGGATCACTCCCTGCTTCTTATCTACCGAAATGGGATTGAAAATCCACTTCATCAAGGGAACGAGATAGATAAAACTAGCTTTCAAAATTTTTTCTATCTTAGCCTTAGTGGCGGGTGCTTTTATAGGATTCACCGCACGCAAACGTTGTCGAATCGGCTTCGCATCCAGATAGGTTTTTCTCTCATGTTCGACAATACTATTGAAATATTGTAACTTCAAAGAATATTCTATATGTATCTTTTTGTGGTCCCCGATGATCCTACCGGGAAAACCACTTGTATTACATTGTACCCCGATGCTCCTAATCGAAAGAACTAATAAGAGTCATGAGGTAGTCCCCTCTAATTGTAAAGGTGGGTCATCAACACCCCAGTGTGGTTACTTTAGCCTACATGTGTAACTCGAGCCTACATGATTTAACTCGAGCCTACATGTCAAATGAGTTAACTTGAGTGAACGGATGAATATAAATAGAGGTGTAGTGCTCCTCATTTGAGACACACACTCTCACTTGTGTAGTGCATTAGTGGAGAAGAGAAGTAGCTGGAGAAGGAGGAGGATCAGGCTTTGATCTCCTTGCTCGTTTTATCTTTTATCTTTTTGGGGCATCTATATTGAGGAAGCTTTTGCTGGGTTTTTCCCTTTAGGGTTTTCCCAGGATAAATCTTTGTGTTCCTTTTTATGGTTGACTTGTCTATCTTTCAGTGATCATGTTTATATGCTTTTGTCATGAAAATGAAATGAAATATTGATGTCTTAGCTAAGCATATGAAAAATTTAACATGGTATCAGAGCTAACCTGAGAAGAAAACATTGTACAGCTACAGAATCTAGGGCTTCTTAATTTTTGGTTCTCTCTCCACAATCCATCAGCAAAAGTATGCTAGGCCGACTCTCCATTGAAGGGCGCATCTTTCTGTCGAAGCGGAATTCGATTCCAAGCATTTTCAGTTTTCGATGTGGAAATTAGGGCTTTCTACAGAAGAGGATTTTTTGAGTGAGCCTAGCATAGGATTTTTATCCTCATCAAAACCGAATTTTATATACCTGGATCAAGAAATTTGGTTGGGTGAAACTCCGGGAAAGTCAAACCCTAGTTTGACCCCGAGCTAGAAAAACCCTAAATACTAAAACTGCTACCTTTTGGTACATTCAATATATTCAGAGATTGGAGAAGGATCAGGAGCTGAAAATTACAAGGACCGAAGATAAAATCCTGATGAACATTATATCCAAAATTCATCCTTAGATTCGTTGTATTTCAGGAGATATGTTCTCTCCAAGTTAGGGTTCTAGCCTCTTCCAGAATTCATCCCTAAATAGGACACCTGGGGAGAATTGCAATATCTTGGGCTACAGAGTTCCAAATGGAATTCTTGAAGATGTTCCAGAAAGGGAACGGACTTTAATTTAGGTGTACGGAATATCAGACTCGGAAAATGAACCAGTGACACGTGGTATTCCGTACAACTTCGTTGTTTTGAACATTCCTGTAACAGGTTACCTTGGGAAAAGGATCATAAATCCCAAATGGTAAAACCAATTATGATGAAATCTATGGTGTTGGATCAGGCACATGCAAGGTTGCCTCAGTACAAAATTTTAGACACAGAGGAGTAGAAATTTCGGATATATCATAGAAACAGTAACAGGAATTTCTGCAGAAGAAATTGGAAAATTAGGGCTTCCTGTTCCGAGAGCTTCTCTCCACTGTTTTCAGAAATGGAGTACATTGGACAGATCCATTTGAATAAATCTATCTGTCTATCCAATAAGATCTGAAATATTCCAAGTTTTGAAATTAGGGTTTCTGTGACAAACCCTAGATCAGCCAGCTCTGGAACCAGGACGGACACCTCAAATCGGTAAGATCTAATCCTTTGCTATGTTCATTTGAGGTTCTCATTTCAAAGTGATCTATCACATCAGCTTGATGATAAGCTTGGTGAAGTTGAAAACTTCCAAGCCTAGAAGTATATGATCTCTCTGAAGAAAATGGATTGGACACCTACATGAGCATAGAGGTTCCAGTTTCAAAGGGAGATGACGCTAGAAGCCTTTCACAAGAAGAACTTGGTCAAAGCCCAGAAGATAATTGATGATTCAGTCACGAATCAACTTGTACTACAAGTATCTTCCCTAAATACATCGATTAGGTTTGATTCCTTGACCAAGCTATTTGAAGGGAAGATCATAGATCGGAATATGACCTTAAGAAACCAGCTGAAGAATGTGAAGATCCATAATGTAGAGACCATGCATTCATAAGAATCTCTCAAATCAAAGAACAACTTCAAGCGGGGAAAGAAGAATTGAAGAATGCAGAAGTGGTGATGGCCACCTTGAATGGCCTCCCAGGATCATGGAATTCATTCATTCAAGGAATGTGTTCCAAAAGGAAGTGATTACTTTCAGCAGACTTTGGGAAGAAGAAGAAGCTCGTCTCTGAAGATCAAGCTCTCATATTCCAAAGAAGATCCCTCAATCAATGAGGAATATGAAGATCTCAACTCTTGAAGAACCTCTTATCCACCTCATCATT
>LPNX010024574.1:60784-174181 GCA_001517045.1 Pseudotsuga menziesii | reverse complement strand
ATTAAAATCAAATCAAACAGAAAATTAAGCATTGCAGAAAGAAAAAGAGAAAAACACCCCGCAATACCAGGAACTGAAGCTAGAGCCCTTTACGCCACAGCAACGCCACGATTTGCAACGCGAAAACCCCAGGGTTCATGTATTGGGCCGAGTGCAAGAGCCCTTTAAACTGACGTTTGGCGATGGAAATGTGCAAAGAAGCTCACAATGGTTGTTTTCGAAATGTCCATAATGGTATTTGGAGCAAAATAATAATTATCAAATAAATTGTAAAATATTATACACCAACAAATGAGAACAAAGAAACGGTACACTACTCGCCCTTCTCATTTCTAGGATAATGGTGCTTAGCCTCACCAGACTTTTCGAACACAAATAGACTCACCTTCTCGCAAATACCTATTGCGACCATCACTGCCTGCATTCAGGAGGAGTAATGAAAAAAGTAACCCCCGTGGGTCGCGCTCCATTCATCCGGATGCTTCCCGGTAGTCTCCACAAAATTGTGGAGAGAATAATACTTCACTACCCTGCCACATAGCTTGTCGAATCGGGCATCCATGACCATTAGGGGGGCTTTGCAGGACGCATTGCAAAGGGAGAAATCCATGAAATGCACGACCTGGCAAATATATATCATAATTGGGACATTTTCCCCGAATGGATGGCAGAAGCACCCAGTTCTACTAGCGCGGGAATGCATAAAATTGCTATTCATAAACACCACCCACGCTGTATTCAAAACCCCCGGTGCGGGCGTTGTTCAGTTGGATTACCATCTCATGGGAATCGATCAACAGTCCGTAGGTTTTTTGTAGCAGGATACCACTGTTACCCACCATGGTGCAACTCCGGTAGGATTTCCCAGGTTAGATCTCCACAGCCTCGGTGGCCTTGTAATGGCGATCGAACGGGGTTTTCACGATATTGTCGAGCTCCGCCATAACCTGCGGTTGGAATCGCTTGTTCCCAATCCAAGCCTTCAAGGCAAGGTTGAATTCGGCCCAATACGACACATACTAGTGGGGGAAGTATTGCAAAAATTCCTTCTGCATTTGCCTCTCACTCTGGTTAGCCGTGCTCCAGCTGGTTGACATCGTGCGGGCGTCGCTGCCAGTTCGTCAGAAGGAAACAATCTATTAAATCGATTTGTGTATTGCAAGCAAATCATTTATAACTTGACTATTAGATACTCACCGTGATATTTTTTTGTGCAGTTTGCTGCACCTATTGCAGGATTGTTTGCAAGCGAAGACCAGGTGAGTGTCATAGAGAAAGTTGTGAAAGTTACCGAGATCGAACCTGCGACAGAAAAGAAATTTGAAGAAGAAGCTCCTGCCTCTAGTCCTGCTGACGATGTTCCTACCATAGAGGAAACAGTGGATGAAAGCCTCATAGCGGAAGAGGATTTTGCAGAAAATTTAATTGTAACGTTCCCGCCTCGGAGCCCAAAGCAGAATCGGCCCAGACAGAATCCAAGGAGGAATCTGCCCAATTGCCCAAAGCAGTTGATCCCGCTAAATAAGTTTATGTATCTGAAGCTTCCCTGAAAGTGCCTATGGAAACGACAACCGAAGAAATTGCGAAGGAATTGCACACACAGAAACCTATGCTGCAAATCCAGAGCTATGTAAATGTGTTGTGTCGTTCGCTGAACAACCAATTTACGCCCCCACCAGTGAAAAACCCATGGGTAAGCACATAAACCAGTGGATAATTCATAAAGTGGAGGAGAACACCACTGGAGGGGTCGTCGCCATGAGAAGATGTTCAACCACCTCCAAACCGAGAATAAATGCCAAACCAAGGGAAAAAATGGGCGCTTCTGACAGACTCAACAGTCAACAGTCACTGCAAAGCTAGAGTTTAATGTTTTTTCTTTCAATCTTGTGCAGGTATGGGAAGAGGTACGATTCAGTTTGCGAGCTTCTGCACAGACTCAATGCTTTCGTGAAGAACGTGGAGTTGATTGAATAAATGGTATGGGAAGAGGTACGATTCAGTCCGCGAGCTTCTGCACAGAGGTATGGGAAGAGGTACGATTCAGTCCGCGAGCTTCTGCACAGATTCAATGCTTTCATGAAGAAATAGCATGAAGCTTCCTTATACTTTGGTAATAATTGGTAAATCAAACACGCGGCCGAACCTTAAAACCAACAGACAAACACGCGACCGAACCTTAAAACCAACAGACAAACATCAAACACGTGCCAGCATCTAATTGGAGCTATAGACGACGAAAATGAATAGTTGTCTTCCGAACTTCTTCGGAGAAAAATGCCTAACGGCGTAAATATATACATATAAGCTATTAAAAATTTTAAATTTTAAATGTGTTAAATAAAATTTACAATTTTTCGTCTGCCTCCTGGTTTCCAAGTAAAAATATTTTCAAACATTGTAAGTAGACTGGACCGTATCTGTACATGGCCGAATATTTGACAAATTCTGAATTAGTTCGAAAATTCGGTATGAAAAAACCTAATTTGGACGTATTATGCTACCATGGTGCTGACAAAACAATGTTATGTGTCAATGTTTCATAAAAATAAAATTATAAAATTTTATTTATTTTTTAAATCTGATAATTTATTTTCACAGCAGGAATATTGAGTCTATTCAATGTACTTAATCAATGAAAAAATAGGAATAACAAATTTCTAAAATTTTAAATTTTTTTTTTAGAATATTAAATTAAATATAAAATTAACATAAAGCATTAGAAAACTATATTTAAATTTTGTTACCAATATAAAGTCAAACTAGTTTTGAAGACCAAACCGATCAGTATAGTTCCCTACCTTCGCAGGGACTAATAATACTTAAACACATTTTTTTAATGTTCATTTATTTGTTATAAAACAAATTGTAACATCTTGGTTTTGACTCGGGCATATTATAATTTTGGACATCATGTAATATGCAATTTAATTAAAAATACCCACAACCACCTATGTCAATGAAACATTAAAGAGATGGGGGCATGATTTTCTAAGGAATGGGGAAGGAAATAATCAAACTCTTGAGCCAATGGGGAAAAGCCAAATGTCAAAGGGAAAACCCATCAAGCTGTCAACTATCCATTTTGTCTTTTGTACCCAATCATTTATTTCTTCTAGAAATTGGTTGAGTTAGTTAATGCATGTGGATGGGAAGAGTATGGCCATCAAATTCTAATTTGAGAAGCCACCATTTTTTGGAAAATCGTGTTTTGACTTCTTGGGCAAGTAAAAACCTAAAAATGGTTGCCCATTCGATTAGGCATTCACGTCCTCCTCTTCCTCACATTCTTGGATCTCCTGTGCATTTCCCATTCACGTTTTGGCAGTTTTCTTCATTTTTCCCGTGGTTGGGAAGTTGTTTTGGCAATGCTCAGTGGCTGGGCTCTTTCCTTGACCGTTTTGTTGTTGTTTCCTCATTACCTGGCTAGGAAAACCCGTTTTTTATTGCACAATGAATGGTAGAAGAGACCCACGATTTTTGGGTGTTTGTTTTTCCCACACGAAGCCCATAAACATTTATGGGAATCGAATTGCTATCAGAGGGTTGTTTTACCCATCTGTCATTTTCGTTTTTGGCTCCCAAGATGTTTTTCCTCAAACCCAGAACTTGTATTTTGTGTGTGTGCATCCTGTGTTTTGGTCTGAACCGGTTTGGAGTGGAAGATGGAAGAATTAGCTTGATAAACCTAGTGTAGAAAGGAACCACACAGAGAGATCAAGAGGGGCTAGTTATTCTTTCTTACACACCCTTAAGAGCACTGAAAGGGAAGGCATAGCCTGAGGGACTGTGTAGCAGAGAAGGGGAAGTTTCCTTGTGTTGGGTGTGTAGGTGTTGGGAAATCCAAGCCAGACCTTGTGTAGGTTTCCATAGCTCTATGGTTGAGCCCACTAGCTTAGTAATTCAACCTTCTACCTCATTAGCAGCTTGATAAACCCAAATGTAGTTTTGGCTTGGCTGAATTTTGATATGTCCTTGGCTATGTGTGAGCCTGCTGTAGTTCTCATATTCCTTGTGGGAATCATGCCCAACTTAGGGGTGACATTGCTGCTGAGAGATTGATGAACACGCTGACCTATGGTTGGGTGGAACGTTGCAGCGACATAGCTGGTTGCGTGAAGCTTCTTTCCAAGATAAGTATTTCTTGTGTATTCACCTATGCAACTGTATTTGTTTTAATGAATTATGATGAACATGATGAATGCTTGAATGAATGTATTTTGCTTCCGCTGTATATTGCATTTGTATATGTATGTTAGTTCAATGCATTTTTATTGTTTATGTTCATGAAACTTAAATCCTCGCTTAAATGATAGCAGCAGTGTCATAATCGGGTCCTCTCGGATGAGAGGGGACGTGAGACATATGTTTTTTTATTTTTAGTTATTAGTTTTTTAATTATATAAATCATTTTCAATTATTTAATTTTTCCGAATCTGACTTTTATTGTGAAGTATAAAAGATATAATACAATGTTTAATAAAATTGTTCTTTAAATTTTAATGTTAAAACATTATATATAAATTATTTTCAAAAATAGATAATATTAAAATTGAAAATAATAAAGAATAATAAAAATAAATTCTAATTATTTGTTTATAGATTATTTTTTAAAATCCCCATGACGGGTGTCTATTTACACGAGACACGTTTAGAACACGTGTTCCCTGAGTAAAATATCTAGTGTAAAAAGGCATAGAGAGTGGGCCCAACCTCACCGAGCCACCACCCCGATCACTTATACAATCAATGGAACAAGTGCAATTGTTCCATCACTTGAGATTGCTACTGCTCCACCCTAGCCGATCTATCGTGAATTATGCTAGCATCTCTTCTCATAATGGCGCAAACTGGAGGCGCATGCGAAGGACTTACATCATTAATGGGGCTCAAAGGATGCATTTCGTCTTCAATCAACCGCCTCTCGACCACCCTAACTTCCATTCTCCCAAATCCCTCTTTGCGAACTACACTTTCTTCACCAACCCTCCCGCTTGCAATCTACTTCTTAGGCTTTTTGACACTATGGTCCACACCGAAGTTACTAGGTGTTTCTCTGCAAACGAGCCTCGTTGCTCCCATGCACCTTAGGTTGTGCATGATATGGAAAAACTCAAAGGTTTCTTTGAGACCAAACTCAACCGTCGGGCCAAGGACTGCACTTTGAGTTGGGAGTGGTGCTTGAAGAGTGAAAATCCCTATCCTAACACTCAGGAGCTTGAGCAGACCTTTGAGGGCATAATTGATAATATTGGAGCGCCACACACTCGAAAAGCTAGGCACACTCGCACCCTAGGCCAATTTTGGGCCATGAAATCAATGCCTAGCCTTGCCTTTGAGGATTGTCTTACCGAACAGATCCAAATGGAGGGCTTTCCTGTAATACACCAAGATTTAATAAATTGATACTAAATTTTTTTCGAATATTTTATTTTATTTTAAATATTTTTGACAAGAAGCCAAAAATAAAACAAATACAATGGATTATTCTTTTATTAATAAAGAAACACCGGAGGGGACAGAAATTAAATAGTTGTTGAAGAGTGTTTGTTGACCCACGAGAGGAAAAGAAAAGTGGTTAAAGTTGTTGAGTGAGAACTCAAGGTGCATGAGACATCTTCCTCAAAATCACGTCACAACTCTTTGTTGAGTGATAAAGAGCAGGAGGCTCATAAATGACCAAGTCCTAGGCAAAATACTATATAATAGTATGTCCATTAGCAAGCAGGAGGTTAGAATTGGACGGGGAATTGAATTTGATAATGCAAGAAATGGAGCACTAAGTGGATTTTTCTCTTGTGGTTTAACGCACATGCTTGGGGGTTCTGGAGCAAGTGACCTTGGATGCTCTAGGAGTTGGTTAGGAGGAACGACTATTTCATTTTTGTTTTCCCAGCAGTGGTGCCAAGTTCCTTGTCCTATTTCTTATCTGTTAAAAGTAGTCACGGTAGGATTTTCATTTTTTATCGATGAATCACAACTATAATTCTTTTAGCATAAATTTATTATGCATCTGTATAGAGTATTGATCTATTATGCAGTTGTATAGAGTAATGATCTATTTATGCATTTGAAATAAGTATTGATCTATTATGCATATGAATTAAGTATTGTTCTATTATACATCTGAATAGAATTCTATTTTGCATCTAAATAGAATATGGAATTATTACTCACATGCTCAATAATCATTTCTATTATGTTTTCGATCTAAACACTCTTTCTTATTTATATTCATATCTGTAAAATAATCTTATTAGAATTAGTGTTGATTTCTAACGGATCTCTGTTCGAGCATCCATACCCGAATCAAGTGTTGATTAAACTACAATAACAACTTCACAGATAAATCACCAAAACAAAACAAATTGAATAATACACCCAAGTATTCTACTGTATAAACTACTAATCAAAAGTACTAGAATTTGGTTAAGATCCGAAAGGCCTTCATAGATTTATAACATAAACCTCTGTTACAAATCAAATATTACATATCAAGAATGCTCAGATCGGGACCAATCGTGATCTAAGGGAATCTTCACATATACCCTATATTCAATTACGAATATATATATATATGAAACCATATCAAGTATTGAAATCACAAAAATATTCAATTCATTAATTAACTAGCAATCCCCATCTGAGTCGAGGGTATCAAATTAAAAGCTTGGATCCATTTCCATGAATTGTTGTTAGCATCTATCATGATCACATAGCTAAACCAATGCTTCAACTTTTACCATTTAATCACCATCAATGCTACTGAATCCAAGTCTAAGACTCATCAATACATTGTAAAGCTAGTAAGTAGTTTTTCGCGGTAAAACATACATTGTATCAACTTGCTTCTCTCTCCATCCAACTAACAAACCAAATTGAAATTGAAATTATTACGGGTTGGCAAGCCGAATACAGATAATTCTATTTGGGTAACTATTCTCTTCCAAGGGCTAGTGATTTATTTTGAGACTGCAACAAATTTGGATATACAAATAGCAGGTTTAGGTAAGATGCTAAGGGAGAAGACTAGTGTTTGTGAAAAAGATGCTAAGGGATAAGACTAGTGTTTGTGAAAACAATTTACTTGTCAAAAGAGAGTGTTAGATTTTTCTCGTTAGCTTCTGTCAATAGGTTTTTGGAATAACATTCCTAAGTACCTTAGACATCCCTTAGCTCTCGGTAAACTCCCAGCAAGGCATGTTCAAGGTGGCATCCTTTACTGCTTAAAACCCTTAAATATTAGGTAACGTCCAATACTGTTGTCCTTGTCTGTTTCAAAGTCCATTAAATTCATACCCATTGATCTAGTTATTTATACAGTAGATTGGGTTGCGGCCACAACTGTTTTCCCCAAATTTCTTAAATTTTGGTCCCCTCCTCATGATTTAGAGTTGTTTTTAATCGTTTGGATCCGTGAATCCTTGGTCATGCTCTAGTTTTGGGTGATTTCTGAAAATTGACTCTCGGCCTGTTTCAAAAGTTGTCTTTGTTTGAGATTTTGGTGGGTCGTAGATGTGATCTTGGTTTGCTAG
Source organism: Pseudotsuga menziesii (assembly GCA_001517045.1). Lineage (NCBI taxonomy): Eukaryota > Viridiplantae > Streptophyta > Pinopsida > Pinales > Pinaceae > Pseudotsuga > Pseudotsuga menziesii. The sequence goes on along the minus strand of LPNX010024574.1, from coordinate 166,646 downwards.
TCGTGGATGAATCAGATTTTGCTCCTTGAAGAAGCCGATGTTTCGAAGGTGAAACGGGGTCGTGACCATTGTTAAATTTTAAGAGTTGTCCAAAACACTTAATATTTTTTATAGATCGGGCGTCAAAATTATGTTTGATCGGAGGCCCTTGTCCTTTCGTCTTCCGCCGTTGCGACTCCCAAAGCAGTTAAGCACCCGAAGTGTAAATTGCTCCGACCGTCGATGCGAGTCTGCCTTTAGTCGCGGGTCCATAGTATTTTCTCTTCCGCCGTTGCGGCTGTGCAAAGCTTTCGGCTTCTGATGTCAATGTCCTTCTGATTCCCGATTGGGAATTTTCCCGCCCTCTGGTCGCATGTCCGTAACCTCTTTCTCTTCCGTCGTTGCGGCTGGGGCAGAGCTTTTAGCTTCCGATGCTAGTGCTCTGAGCGTCCAATGAGTTCTCATTTCCTGTCGTGGGTGTTTTCCTTCGAACCCATAGGTAGACGAAGTAGTGGTGCTGGCGTTTGTTAAGCCTTGTGGCAATAACGCTGTGCATGGCCTCTCTTAATGCTTAGCCGTTTTAGTTGATATGATTTGAATGCAATCCCGATGAATGATGTCCGTCGTTTGATTGCAGGTGGTTTCCGGAGATTGGTCAAACTACGACGGCGCAAAGGGAGATGGGTAGTTTGGTGAAAGTAGAGCCGAAACCAGCAGGATCGCAAGGAGGACAAGTGGAGTAGAAGACAAAAGCAGTAGCTACAAAGGCACAAACCTAAAAAACCAATCAGTTACCAAATGGTTCATGAGTGCATACAGAAAAGATAGAGGGATATGAAGCGTTTGGGGAACTGAAAGGTCGCACGCTTGTGGGCAGCCCAAGGGTCAACTGTTTTAGCTTAAATATGTGAAAGTTAGAACTTACGGGGGCTTTTTCCCTGGAAAAACTTGTTACTTAATGCTTGTAAGAGGAACTATTTCGTTTTACAACCAGAGATTGCAAATTTTACCTATTGGAGGAAGTGCTCTGTGGAATATGTCAATGTGATTAAATGAGCAATGTTGAATGTGAACTATTTCATTTTCAGCTGTGTCTCATTAGCTGTAAGAGTGTTCTAATTTCTTGAACCTATGTTCTTGTCTGAATGTTCTTCAGTACCCTTATGATGTTTTTTTTTCCACTATGAGTAATGGTAGTTTTAACTGTTGATGAGCTATCTTATCATATATACTTTTATTCATGTTTATATGTTTGGTTATAAGAACAGATATCTGTGATTTGCCATAACACATGAACAGGGGTGCATTACTCATGAATTAATACCCAACTCTCTAGAGATAGTTTAGTTAGTATTTATTTTCTTGCATGATTTGGATGCTTGTGAGTGCTAAGATGAGAGGTAAGAACCTGGGCATCACATTGTGACTACTCTTTGCATCTTTATCACCCTGCATTGTTAATTAGGCATGTGCATATCATACTTCAAGTCAAAAAATACAAAAATATACATGGTGGATCGGGCCGTGACCGGTAAAACCTTTTGTTTTTGTTACTTGACCTACGGTAGCCAGACCGCAAACTGGATGGATTCCCTATACCAAACAGTCACGAGCTAGTTGGGAACGTTGACTGGGGAGAATCCCTTGCTGTTGTTGCCTGCGATTTTCCAGGCCTCAACAGACTGTTTAAGCACAATGCCAGCAAGACCATGGATAAACGATAATCAGGGTATAAACTAAATAGTAACATAAACTATTTTTTAAATTAACCAGACTCAAATTCCTTAATTATTGAACTAATAGTCAACGATCAAAGTCAAGGTAAATAAACCTTAAATCAGAGTCTGATTCAAATCTAGTCGGAGGGTATGCTTAAAATAAATCATTACTACACATTTTCAAATCAAACACCCAAGATATTCTCTTAAATGGTGAATCTTCATAATCCAATACATGGCAATAAGACCATCGAAGGATGGCAACCATGCATAAAACACAAGTAATACAAATATATTAATAACCATGATATAAATTATGACAAGTAATATTCTAACTTCCCGTAATACAAAAAAATCACATAAGTAAGAATTAGCAAAGACCCTATGGGTTGCATTAATCTTTTAAACAAGTTATAGGTTAATCGAAGCGGTGGTAAGCCCATCCACGATGGCACCCACAAAAATTCCTTAATACATAAAACAAAGCAACATACACACAAAATAGTTTAAAAACAAATGTTGGAACAGAGAGGTTGCGAAGCTCTTTGTTCGTTAAAGTTTAAACCCCTAAGGGTTTAACAAAAACCTAATAAATTATCTTGCAAAGAGCCAGAAGCCTAAACCTTCTTCACGACTTCAAGACCCAGTCAAAATCCACATGCAACAAGTAAACCCCGGATCACTTAATGACCGGGTATAATTAAATAAAAGCTAGAAATAACATAGTAAGGTTTCATTCTTTTACCTAGATGTTTGAAGACGTGGGCTTGGTAGGAGGTGGCCCTGTCGCCATCCTCGTCGGCTCTTCCAAAACTGCAACCAACCAAATACAATTAAAACCTTATTTATTTGTGAAAAGAAATGAACAATGTAAAAATTTTGTAGTTCCCTTACCTTGTTTGAATTGTAGAGAGGACCAGGGCTCGAGGGCCTCCTATACGCCCTTATCCCTCCCCTGTCTACAAACCTAAGAGTTAATAAAATACATTAACACATCTTTGCAGAGTTAGGAAGTTGTTTTTCTTTACCTGGTAAGAGGCAGCTCGAGGTTGAAGATGGTGGTCGAGTTTGGTTCGCAGCAAATCAACACGCTATGGCTATGGGAGGCCATTAGTGCGAAAATACCTCCTTTGTGCCTTGGGAATCAACCATGAAGAATGCCATTAAGGACTGGAAGGTTTTACACCAAGAACCTTACAAATCACCAAGACAGGGCAGAGCCTCTGCTCTCCGAGTTTACGAACCAACTAACCACAACAATGAATGGTCCAAACAAAATAAATGACACATTAAACCCTAACAAAACCTTTGCAATTACATTGTACAGGTGGAAGAGCGAGATTCATTCTCGATCAAACCTTTAAATCCTTGTTGCGATGTCAACTTGCAGTTAGGACAACACTTTAATTCTCAAGTCAACCACAGTACAAACTTTATAACCATCATAACACACGTCTGAATGCTATCATAAACATACCAATAATTGTTTTCAATCCATTTTTTACTATGGTGTAAACCCCATTGTCCATAATATATAAACATATAAATCGAAATATTTGAACCATGTTATGTGCATTAGGACCAAGGTTATACCTTGGGTCATTTCCAATGTTTTATATTATAACCTTGCGCTTTAGGACGAAGGTTAAGCCTTGGATCCTTTAAAGCCTTATTACATGTAGATAATGGGATCAATACTATACACATAGTTTCCCAATCTTTTGTTTCAATAAAACCAAAGGCACCATGCTTTGAGATTTAACGCGGGCGATGTCAACCAAGACTTAGCTTTAGGGATAAGCAAGCCTTTTGTAAACCAATAACAAGATCAATGTAAAAAGAACAAAAACATCACAGTTTGGTATGACAACAGCATGTCGTTAAACTCTGTAAACATCCACAGTTTGTGCAACTTGTCACAGAGCAGTTTTAAGAATTGTCTAAGTGACTTTACAAAACAAGGACATATTTACTCATGCTATAGTAACTATTACTTGCTAGGAACGTAAAATATGTTTTTATAGTTATATGTTTATATAAAAAAAGTATTTATGGAATTTAGAGGTTCACGACATTCCCTTTGGTTGATGGTTGCTTAGCGCGCTTGGAAGACAACATGTGACGTCTGGGCCAGAACTAAGTGAACAAGGATGAAAATATGAACACAAAATTGGACGTGTTGGCCAAGGAGTTGGTTGGTAAGCATTTCGTGGGCAAGCAACAAGTTTTCAGGAAGGACCTGGAGGCAGTGGCTCAAGCTAAGTTACCAACTGCTTCTCCCGACAGTGGCAATGGCAACGCTAAGACCCCAAAGTAGTGTCTCTCCTCTGGTCTAGTTATGAATTGTGCTTTACTTTGGCGTCTATGTCTTGGTTCAAGTATGGTGTCGGTTTTAAGTTTGGTTTCCTGCAAGTTTATAGTATCTTTTGTCTATGAAGCCATAACCCCATTACCTGTGGGGGATCGGTTGGTTTTTCCTTTTGAAGACATCACAGACACTCTCTCTAGCTCTAGGTTGATTAAAAGTGAACAATGGTTTGAATCTCTATTTTGATCATTAAAGACCTGCCTTAATGCTTATATACTATCTTTTGTTATGTTAATATAAATTTGAACTAGAAAAATATTATTAATGAGACAATTATATATATATATATATATATATATATATATATATATTAATTTTTAAGAAATTAAATATATTGATGAATAAAAACATAAAAATAAAGATAATAATAAGAATAAGAATATAAAAATAAAGTTCAAACATTTTATTAAAAAATATTCCATTGTTCTTTAAATTATTCCCTTGTTTTGTTTGTGGTTAAAAATTGATTGATTCTAACGAAATCATCATAAGACATTTGCATATGGGGAAGTCATCATTACTCAATTATAAATTATTCCATTGTTTTTTTATAAAAAGATTGATTGATTCCATGTTTTCTTTTATAAAGAGATTGATTGATTCCATGTTTTTATTTATAAAAAAAATTGATTAATTCTATAAGAAAATCATTATTAGTCATTTACATATGGGAAGTCATCATTATTCAATTATATGCGTAATACTTTATAAAATATTAAATATCATTTTGAAAAATATAGATGATATCATCAAATTGATTTCATAAAGAAATATCATTATGCGTTCACATATTTGGAAGTCATCATTATTTATTCACAAATGTGTAATAGTTTTCTAAAATATTTTGTTCATAAATTAGTTTTTTTTCAGTCGAAAAAACCATTCCTTGGTATTCAATGAATCAAAGGAACTTTTTACATCTTCAGACATTTCAGTTATGCTACCATGGACAGTACAAATTATCAACAAATAAATCCTATCCAAACATACATATGTCACAAAAAGATACGAAATAGATACTCGCAGAAATTACAGAGGTACCCAAAGCACCCGGGGATCACTACAATAAGAACCCTCTCATAGGAAGGCTGTCTGAAACAATCATCTATGTCCCTAGAGAAAATAAAAGGAGCCTAGAAATTTGATCCAAGCAAGGAGAGTGACTCTTGTATCCTGTAGTAGCTTGCTCAACAAAACCTGATAGTATCTCAATGAATCATGTGAGATCAACTGTAATAGAATGAGCATATTCTAAAAGAGCTATGATGAGTCAACCCCAACAATCTCGTTCCCAAATGATTCAGTAAGTAAGAGATGGCCCGACGCCAAGTGCAATCCCTCCTTGGATAAGATGTCTGCCCTCCTGTTATGTTCCCTATAAACATCACTGAAATCCACCCATGTAAAAGAGGACATGAGAATTCTAGTGTTGAAGCACCAGGCCTCAAGATTCACCATATCCAGGGTAGATTCCTTTTTAGCCCAGTTTATAATCACAGAGGAGTCGCCAAAGATATGTAGGTAAGGTAACCCAATGTCCTTGGCAACCCATAGTGATGCCCAGAGTGCTAAGAGTTCAACTCTAGTATTTGTGCAGCTGCCACATCCGAGTTTGAAAGCAAGAAGGTGTTGTTCATTCAGCCAAAGACAGACTCCCGCTCCACCCAAATTATTTGCAGTAGCACCATAAAAAAAGATCATAGGATACACAAAAGTAGGAGACTTCCCAATGTTCCTAATTCTATGCTTGTGTATTTGAGGAGGCTTAAAGGTCTTAACATCTTCAAATATAATATTTAACAGGCTATTCAACATGGGTTCCTGATCATCAAAACATAAACGGTTTCTTGCCTTCCAAATATTCCAAATGATGAAAATAGGCAGATACAGTAATATACCCTTCTGTGTTACCCAATTAGATAGATTTTCTAGAAGAGTAGAGGCATTCCAAAGTATGTTCACATTAAGAATACAGATGAGTCCATCGATCACCTCCTTCAGAAAACGACAGCTAACAAAAAGGTGTTCAACCGACTCTGCCTCCTCTTTACAGAGACAGCATCTATTAGGTCCACTCCATCCTTTCTTGCTTAAAATATCCCAAGCATTTATTTTCTTATTGCAAGTGAGCCACACAAAACATTTAATCTTAAGGGGAATATTAAAGTACCAAATATTCATCATGATGTCATTTTCCAAAACAGTTTTGTGATTTGAGACGATAAAATCATAAGCTTTCCTGGCAGTCACCATACCCATCTGCTCATCAAACATCCATAACAGCCTGTCCTCAGAAAGTTCGATCCTAATACCCCCATGTGACAGTCCATTTACATAAGAGGACCACTGAGTATCCCAATCTCCCCCCAATAGCAAGTCCAAGGCAAAGTACCAATCAGTCCCATCCAAGCCACAACCATCCTGATTATGAGCTTGTACAAGATAAGTAATCCCCAGGTTAGTGAGATATTCTCTGATCTCCTTTGATAGGATGTACTGCGAGTTGAGCCCAACAATGGGGTCAATGCCCACCCTGATTTTTAATCCATTTCCCACCTTCCATCCCAGCTGACAGGTAATCCACTCAAAGATTTTAATAAACCCATTCCAAAAATATGAAGTACCGACAATACTAAAAGTCCGGGCTCGAATCCAATCTTCAAGAGGTATGTTCTTTAAGTATTTATGTGCAATAATCCTGCTCCAGGTCCCAGTACCAGTAAGTAGTTGCCACATACTCTTGAGTCTCAGTGAAATCCCAAACCATTCAAGGTTCTTGATATCCCAACCACCGAATTCAATAGGTAGGGAAAGTGTTTCCCTGTTGACGAGATGAGAAAGCTTGTGTCCAACAGAGGATCCCCAGAGAAAGGAAAAAATAAGTTTGCGCAGTGCATTTAGTATAGATTTGGGACATCTTGCCAAAGCAAACCAATAGACAGCCAACCCTGTTAGCACAACTTTAATGAGGACCACTCTGCCACCAAGTGAAAGATACCTGTAAGTCCAGTTATGAATCTTTCTTTCAAATAAATGGATTAGCCATCTCCAATCAGAGGTGTGGTATCCCAAAGGCTTAAGATGAAAGCCCAAGTAATTGAAACCCACAGTAATAGGGTCCATCTTGAAAGGAAACAGTTCAGCAAGTTTCCCCCTGAAATCAGAATCCACATTCTGGTAGAGGAAAGAAGACTTTAAAGGGCTAACAGACATCCCAGATACCCTGCAAAATAAATCAAGAGCACCTTTATATGCACTCCATTCTTCAATAGTGCCGGACCCAATAAGAATAACATCATCCATGAATAACAGGTGCGTTAAGGACAGATGTGGAGAGCACTGAAAACCCATAATCAATCCATTGTGTTGTGCATCCATAATAATGCGACTGAGTCCCTCCATAATCAAGATGAATAAGAGGGGGGATAATGGGCATCCTTGATGCAGCCCCCTAGAAACAGGAAAGAAATCAGAGGGAGTCCCATTTACCAATACAGCGAAACAGGAGCTCGTGACACAACCCATAATCCAATTTACACCCATAAGAGGGATACCAATCTGAATGAGCAGCAATCTGATGAAGGTCCAGCTGGCTCTATCAAAAGATTTTACAAGGTCCAATTTTAAAACCAAGACATTTGAATTTTTTGTCTTAATTGAGTGCAGTAGTTCCTGGGTAATACCCACCGGTACAATAATCTGTCTGTCCTTGAGAAATCCAAATTGATGAGCTGACAGAGAACGGTTCAAGATAGGCTTAAGTCTGATAGCATCAATCTTTGAAATAATCTTGTAGACCAGGTTACATAAGGAGATCGACCGGAAATCAGCGAAGGTTAAAGGCTTTTCACATTTAGGTATCAGGGTCAAAAAAGTAGAATTTAAGGCACTCGTGACTTTACCCTATAATCTGGCTTGTTCCACAGCCAGTACCAAATCCTCCCCCACCAGATAAAAAAAAGCCAGAAAAAACTCAACAGGCCACCCATCAGGCCCAAGACTCTTATCCTTCTTAAACCCCCTGAGCATAGCTTCGACTTTTGGGCCCAATATGGGCTTAAGAAAGAAATTAATATCATCATTAGTAGTCATGTGCGGGAAGAGTTTGACAACATTCAGTTGTTCAACAATATCAGAGGACTTATCATCACAGAATAGGTTACTGAAGTGTTCTTTCCAAAGTATCTTAAGAGTCATGTCCTCCGATACAGGGTTACCTTCTTGGTCATTTAGAGACCAAATGGTATTTGTATTCCTTCTGGCAGATGAAAAGGAGTGAAAAAATATCATATTTGCATCCCCCTCCCTTAACCACAGTACCCTACTCTTCAGCCTCTGAGTAGTGATCTCATGGGCCCAATATTTACTCTTCTTTTCCTAAAGAGATTCCCATTTAATTTGATTAGGAACCGATAAAATACCAGAATCATCCAATAATAAGTCCAAGATGCCATTATTTATATCCAGGATCTGTTGCTGCCTTTCAAGATTTTTAGTCCTTTCCCATTCCTTCACAGAGCCTTTAAGTCTACGCAGTTTGTGGGTAAGTAAATCCATATGGCAGTGATCAATAAACTCCAGAGGAACCTTCTAGGAGGACAAGACCAAATGCTTGAAATCATCCTCCAACAACCAAGCTCTATTAAATTTGAAAGGCCTGCAGGGAGCACAGCTTTTCGGGCCCCATTCCAAACAAATGGGGTAGTGATCTGATACATCAGATGGAGTATCCTAGGTCCTATAGTAGGAAAAGGAAGGAAGAAGAGACTCGGATAACAAGAACCTATCCAATCTTTTGCAGATGCCCGCATCCCCAGAGCGCCCGTTTCTCTAGGTAGGGGCAGAGGGGTCCATAGAAAGATCAACCAACTTATTATCAAAGATAAGCTGGGAAAAAAAGGATGCCAATGGGTCCAACCTAGCTTTATGCCCCCATACTTCTGCAGAGGATAAAGTGAAGCCGAGATCCCCAGCCATGAGTAAATTAGGCAATCCCAGAATCCCACCAGACACCAAGTTGTTCCAATAGATAGTTCTATGTGCATAGGGGCCGTAGCAGTTTATCACAGTAAAAGTCTCTACCAGACCTTTAAAGGTAGCTTTAAGTACAATACCATCCAGTGAAGTAAAAGCCTTGCAGCGAACCAAGTGAGGGTCCCAACCAGCAAGTAGTCCCCCAGAGAGGCCAGAAGCATTAGATGCACAGAATTCCCAACCAGGCTTAAGTTTAGAGAACAAGTAAAGAGCATGTGCGTGACTACACATCGTCTCTTGTAAGAGGATCAAATCAGGTCTGAGGTCAGATAATAAAATACCAAGGGATTTTTGTTTGGCTAAACCACCAAACCCACGGATATTCATAGATAAAATCTTCATGGAGAAGTGGGTTCCATAGGTGTACATGCTCTAAGTACCTGAGAGGTGACAGGAGAGGAAGGAGAGTGTCTGGTTTCCTGCTTTAATCGAGTCGAGAGAGGGGTATAAGACTTCGGTTCCCCAGTACCCTCCCGCGGGGCCTTCCTAGATTTTCTGATGGTCACATCCTTAAACCTGATAGAGTCCAAAGGTAAGGTGGAGGGGGATAAAGGAGTCTTGTCCGAGAAGATAGATAGAGCAGTGAGGAGAGAAGGGTCTTGGAAGGCAGGAGCTTCAAGAGGACTGGAAGAAGAGTTTAAAGGAGTAGGCATAGAGGAGATAGCAGGAGATGGAAGGGTGGATGAAGAGGACAGGCCAGATGAGTTCAGAGGGAGTGAGGGATAGTGTTCCAGAGTAAGGGGAGGGGGGCCAATAACATCAGATGTGACCAAGTTCACCACCAGTGCAATACATGAATGTTTTGCTACAACTTCCATGTCTTCAATGTACATCAGCTGACCTTTCGAGAGGTCATCAAAGGTGGTAGGTGAAGACGAATTATAGATAAGATCAGTGGAGTCTTCCAGGGGATCAGTAAGCAGGGTACTAGAATCAAGAAGGGGAGGAACCGTAGATTCAGTAGAATCCTCTAGGGGAGCATAAAATCAAGAAGGGGAGGAACCGTAGATTCAGTAGAACCCTCCAGGGGAGCAGTAGGAAAGGTACTAGAATCAGGACAAGGCAAATCAGGGGCAGGTATGAAGTTAAACCCATACCTACAAGGTAAACCAGTACAGAGACTATGACAGGAATTCTGGAGGTGTCGAGTTTCATGACAGAAGTTGCACCTGAAAGGCATGTGCAGATAGTCCAATCTCTGGGTGATAATAATATCACCGCACACAATGTCAATTTCTGAAATAAGTCCCTTGGTAATATCCACCTCAACTAGTATCTTTGCTAATCTTTTATCATAAATATGGTGAAAATCCCTCTCAAGTGCAACAAAACGACCAAGAAGATTAGCCAGGTTAATAAGAACATCCTTATTCCAGAGCGGAAAGGGTAATGCAAGTAACAAGACCTAGAGATGTCTGACAGCCACTCTTTCAGTCAAAGGATCAAACCCCAAGTGCCACTTCTTCAGTACAATAGAACCCTCAAGTACCGGCCAAAGTTTTTCTAGAATAAGGGATGCATCAGACTCCTCTAAGAAGTCAAATACCAGCCAATTATTTGCCAGTAGGCTGATTGAGGGAACATAATGTATAAGAGGTTTCCAATGCAGGGTTTCCCAATCAACCCAACCATCTTTCGACATGGAACAATATTCCAGTCTACCGATCAACGCCCTTCTGCAAAGGTTCTCCACCCTATTCAAATAGATGTCATGACCAAGAATGAAACGAGGTTTATGTGCAGAGGCCTTAAGGGATTTTGCCTTACGCCGAGATGCATGATGTACCGACCCATCCCAGGGTATGTAGGTTGACTACCCACGGTCGGCCCCCCCATACCCCAGGAGAGTAAGGTAAGCAATACCCGAGTAACCCCCATATCAGACCAAAAGAAGTAACAATGAGCCTCGATAAACAAACAGGTAGACAGAGATACCCTCGACAAGATTACAGCCTAAGAAGCCTAACAACGGCCCAAGAAAACAGCCGAAAAATACATCCCCGACCCCACACCAACCAGGTGAAATAAAGGATGCAATAATGACTAAAAAAATAACAGGGTATAACCCTACATCAAAATAAGCAGGCAGGTATAAATAAAATGAAAGATATAGAAGACATAAGACACCTCAATATACCACAGATAGTGCACATATACCACATAAATACCCCACCACAGGTTCTCCAACAGTTCGAGAAAATACAAAAAGAAAACCAGAGAAGAAAAAATTCCCACTTTTTAATGGTTGGTACTAACCCTCATAAGAGGGTGAACTCCATAAAACCAAAAATTAGCCATAAAAAACCCATCAAGAGTAGCCTCAAATAAACAAAAACCCACCAGAAGCTGAGCAAAATAAAAAACAGTCAGTATATGGACAGAGCTACCTGGAGTCAAGTCAACCTGACCGCAAAGCAGTGAGCTGGTGTGAGTCGTTCCCATCCATCGATTCAGCCGCTAACATCACCATGGGGTACCGGCACCATGAACCAGTCAACAATGCATGCACACGAATACAACATCAATTAGGTGAATGAGGTCAAAGAATACCCTTGCAGGGTGACAGGTAAGAACCCACCAATCACCGGCAAAGCCCTTCCACACAGGTAAATTGCCACCAATCCCAAGACCACAATGCTGACGCGAGCCTTCACCAAACCCCGATCCAGTAAGCCCCGGCCGCAGACCCAAACAAATGTGTTGGGTTCCCAATCATTCAAAAGCCCACAAGAGAATCTACCGCCAAGAGCCTGAGCTCACAAGAGTGGCCACCGGCAAAAAAACCCTCCCAAATGGTGACCCAGAAAAACAGTGCCAACACGAGGATAACACCGCTCCCAGGTCCAGGAATCGAGGCCACAAATACCAACAATGGTCTATGGTCCCCCAAATACCGGCCAATGTCCAGCAGTGCCAGCATCCGACAGCGTCAATGCACTTGAGGGTTCATGCGGCAATACCCATCAACCCATGCAAGAAATCAACGAGCCATTCCACAATCATCACGTGAACCCTAATATGGTCCAAAAAAAGTGCACTAGCAAGACCCTGAGAGCAACTGCACACCGCCTAAGTAACCGCAAGTGGAAAGGAGAAATGGGTTATAGGAGACCGGGCGTAACCACCTTCAATAGACCAAAAAATGCCACAATTCAGCCCCCCAATGCGTCACAGAGAACCGCAAGTACCGGTGCCCAAATACCGGCCAATGTCCAGCCGTGCCAGCTTCCGACAGTGTCAGTGCACTCAAGGGTTCATGCGGCAATACTCATCAACCCGTGCAAGGAATCAACGACCCCAAGTTCATAAATTAGTTATAAACATCTTTTTAAGTTATGTAGAATCTCTTTTTATTCTTATAATTAGAATAATTTTATTTTTTATTTAAAGAAAAAACTAATTATTTTTAATATAATAATCAATTTATTATAAAAAATAAAATAATAAACAAAAATAAATATTTATATATTAATATTCCCATCTAAAAATATAACCAAATTTAGGCTTTTAAAATAAAAGAAAAAAATACACTCGAAAGTGGAGCTCTTCACTACTTTTTATTTTATATTATGGGAAATGAATTGGTGAAGATGCTAAGAAAAGTCTAGACTCTAGACTTGAATGGTATACTTTATGTGCTATGAATTCCACTTTCATTACTCTTATTCTTAAATGTAGCAAACGTGGAATTTGTTTTGACTACACATCTATCTCCCGTGGGGCCTTCCTAGATTTTCTGATGGTCACATCCTTAAACCTGATAGAGTCCAAAGGTAAGGTGGAGGGGGATAAAGGAGTCTTGTCCGAGAAGATAGATAGAGTAGTGAGGAGAGAAGGGTCTTGGAAGGCAGGAGCTTCAGGAGGACTGGAAGAAGAGTTTAATGGAGTAGGCATAGAGGAGATAGCAGGAGATGGAAGGGTGGATGAAGAGGACAGGCCAGATGAGTTCAGAGGGAGTGAGGGATAGTGTTCCAGAGTAAGGGGAGGGGGGCCAATAACATCAGATGTGACCAAGTTCACCACCAGTGCAATACATGAATGTTTTGCTACAACTTCCATGTCTTCAATGTACATCAGCTGACCTTTCGAGAGGTCATCAAAGGTGGTAGGTGAAGACGAATTATAGATAAGATCAGTGGAGTCTTCCAGGGGATCAGTAAGCAGGGTACTAGAATCAAGAAGGGGAGGAACCGTAGATTCAGTAGAATCCTCTAGGGGAGCATAAAATCAAGAAGGGGAGGAACCGTAGATTCAGTAGAACCCTCCAGGGGAGCAGTAGGAAAGGTACCAGAATCAGGACAAGGCAAATCAGGGGCAGGTATGAAGTTAAACCCATACCTACAAGGTAAACCAGTACAGAGACTATGACAGGAATTCCGGAGGTGTCTAGTTTCATGACAGAAGTTGCACCTGAAAGGCATGTGCAGATAGTCCAATCTCTGGGTGATAATAATATCGCCGCACACAATGTCAATTTCTGAAATAAGTCCCTTGGTAAAATCCACCTCAACCAGTATCTTTGCTAATCTTTTATCATAAATATGGTGGAAATCCCTCTCAAGTGCAACAAAATGACCAAGAATATTAGCCAGGTTAATAAGAACATCCTTATTCTAGAGCAGAAAGGGTAATGCAGGTAACAAGACCCAGAGATGTCTGATAGCCACTCTTTCAGTCAAAGGATCAAACCCCGAGTGCCACTTCTTCAGTACAATAGAACCCTCAAGTACCGGCCAAAGTTTTTCCAGATTAAGGGATGCATCAGACTCCTCTAAGAAGACAAATACCAGCCAATTATTTGCCAGTAGGCTAATCAAGGGAACATAATGTATAAGAGGTTTCCAATGCAGGGTTGCCCAATCAACTCAACCATCTTTCGACATGGAACAATATTCCAGTCTACCGATCAACGCCCTTCTGCAAAGGTTCTCCACCCTGTCCAAATAGATGTCATGACCAAGAATGAAACGAGGTTTATGTGCAGAGGCCTTAAGGGATTTTACCTTACGCTGAGATGCATGATGTGACTGACCCATCCCAGGGTATGTAGGTTGACTACCCACGGTCGGGCCCCCCATACCCCAGGAGAGCAGGGTAAGCAATACCCGAGTAACCCCCATATCAGACCAGAAGAAGTAACAATGAGCCTCGATAAACAAACGGGCAGACAAAGATACCCTCGGCAAGATTACAGCCTAAGAAGCCTAACAACGGCCCAAGAAAACAGCTAAAAAATACATCCTCGACCCCACACCAACCAGGTGAAATAAAGGATGCAATAATGACTAAAAAAATAACAGGGTATAACCTACATCAAAATAAGCAGGCAGGTATAAATAAAATGAAAGATACAGAAGACATAAGACTCCTCAATATACCACAAATAGTGCACATATATACCACACAAATACCCCACCACAGGTTCTCCAACAGTCCGAGAAAATACAAAAAGAAAACCAGAGAAGAAAAAATTCCCACTTTTTAATGGTTGGTACTAACCCTCATAAGAGGGTGAACTCCATAAAACCAAAAATTAGCCATAAAAAACCCATCAAGAGTAGCCTCAAATAAATAAAAACCCACCAGAAGCTGAGCAAAATAAAAAACAGTCAGTATACAGACAGAGCTACCTGGATTCAGGTCAACCTGACTGCAGAGCAGTGAGTCGGTGTGAGTTGTTCTTGTCCATTGATTCAGCTGCTAACACCACCATGGGGGTACCGGCACCACGAACCAGTCAACAATGCATGCACACCAATACAGCATCAATTAGGCGAACGAGGTCAAAGAATACCCCTGCAAGGTGACAGGCAGGAACCCACCAATCACCGGCAGAACCCTTCCACGCAGGTAAACTTCCACTAGCCCCAAGACCACAATGCCGACGGGAGCCTTCACCGAACCCTGATCCAGTAAGCCCCGGCCGCAGACCCAAACAGATGCGTCGGGTTCCCAATCATTCAAAATCCCACAAGACAATCTACCGCCAAGAGCCCGAGCTCACAAGAGTGGCCACCGGCAAAAAAACCCTCCCCAATGGTAACCCAGAAAAACAGTGCCAACACGAGGATAACATCGCTCCCAGGTCCAGGAATCTAGGCCACAAATACCAACAATGGTCTACGGTCCCCTAAATACCGGCCAATGTCCAACAGTGCCAGCATCTGACATCATTAGTGCACTCGAGGGTTCATGTGGAAATACCCGTAAACCCGTGCAAGAAATCAACGAGCCGTTCCACAATCATCACGTGAACCCCAATATGGTCCAAAAAAAGTGCACCAGCAAGACCTTGAGAGCGACTGCACACCGCCTAAGTAACTGCAAGTGGAAAGGAGAAATGGGTTATAGGAGACCGGGTGTAACCACCTTCAATAGACCAAAAAATGCCACGGTTCAGCCCCCCAATGCGTCACAGAGAACCGCAAGTATCGGTGCCCAAATACCAGCCAATGTCCAGCCATGCCAACTTTCGACAGCATCACTGCACTCAAGGGTTCATGCGGCAATACTCATCAACCCGTGCAAGGAATCAACGACCCCAAGTTCATAAATTAGTTATAAACATCTTTTTAAGTTATGTAGAATCTCTTTTTATTCTTATAATTAGAATAATTTTATTTTTTAGTTAAAGAAAAAACTAATTATTTTTAATATAATAATCAATTTATTATAAAAAAAATAAAATAATAAACAAAAATAAATATTTATATATTAATATTCCCATCTAAAAATATAACCAGATTTAGGCTTTTAAAATAAAAGAAAAAAATACACTCGAAAGTGGAGCTCTTCACTACTTTTTATTTTATATTATGGGAAATGAATTGGTGAAGATGCTAAGAAAAGTCTAGACTCTAGACTTGAATGGTATACTTTATGTGCTATAAATTCCACTTTCATTACTCTTATTCTTAAATGTAGCAAACTTGGAATTTATTTTGACTACACATCTATCTCCTTTTGCAACTTGGCCTATAAGATTATCTAATCAATTATATCAAATAGATTGAGGCCAATATTAGTTGAGAAAATGACCAAGGAACAATTTAGTTTCTTAGAAAATAGACAAATCCCTTATGTAGTGGGTGTTACTTAGGAAGTTCTACATTCTACTAATAATTTGGAAGTTATGATTCTAAAAATGGACCTTGTAAAAGCTTACGCTAGAGTAAATTGGGTATACTTCAGGTTAATTCTCCTACAAATCAATGTCTCTCGGTACGTGTGACAAATTGGAATATGATATGTGTCACTTCAACACGTTTTGTTGTTCTCATTAATGGTTCTCCTATCAGTTTCTTTAAGAGCTCAAAGGGCCTCCATCAAGGATGTCCTCTTTCTCCACTCTTATTTATACTAGTTATTAAACGTCCTAGTAGACTGATTGTTAATGCAAAATTATAAGGAAAACTACAAGGTATTGAGATTTCATCTTTCGGGTATATTACCCACTTATAACGTCCCCATCCCTCAATCCGATCAGCACAAGGGGACATCATCTAAATTCGAGCTTCTAAATTTCGCCATAACCATAATTACAATTTGTAACAATAAAAACATGTTTGCAGACGCATAATAAAAATACACAACCGAAATTGAATATTTACACACATATAACATGCATATTGAAAATTTAATCGTTATAGGCATCAAATAAATATTGTACATTCATAGACAAAAGAATACTTATCTTTAAACAAAGAATATACAAGAAATTTACTATGTAAGAGTGATTTTCCACCCAACCATAGGCATTCTGTCCAGCATACACTCTTTCTGTTGAAAGGCCACCCCCAAGCTAGGCCTTGATGCCACCAGGGCACAAAAAATGCCTACAGGATTCTCTCACTCAGGCCACAAACCATTCTTCTCACTATGCTTATCCAAAAGCTCATCCAGATCTCTACATTGATCTCTCTAAGCCATCATAGCCATGGCACTCCTTCCAACTTCCCCCACACAACACAAGGAAGGAATTTCCCTTCATTGATTCATACTTCCCTTAGGAAATCAAACTCTTATAGTGCTTACTAATGTGTGCAGTGAGAGTCCAAACTATTGTAAGTTATTGGAGAACCTCCCACAACATCAATTCAAGGCTGCTCAAACATCCAAAAGTAGAAAAACTCAATGGGTAAAGGTTCCTACCTTGCCCAACCTTTATGCTCACCTACAACCATCTATATTCCCTTCAAATCTATAGCTTTGTCACCAAATTCGAATTTTTGAGTTAAACACAGCCTAGAAATGGTCATGAACAACAATAAGAAGCTCTACGTAGTGTGGAAACATGCATGAGAGAATGATCAAAAGAATGTTGACTCCAAGGGATGAATTCTAAGGTTGATAGTTGGCAACATAGGACTTAGTTTCCCCATAGGCCTCCTTTCATCTTCCCCTATTGTGTAATCATAGCCTCTATAGTACTCTTTACACAACCATCTTGAACCATCTTATTATTTCCCAACATAATATTTACATACATTCCGAATTGGCATGATAAGCCAACCATACATTCCAAATAAAAATATATACATCATACATTCCTAGCCATTCACTAGTCAGGCCTTGACCTTGAGCTTTGCACTAGGAATCCATACTAGCATATTTACATCATTCACATAATTTTGATTAAATACATTCCATGTAAAAACTAGGGGTATTATAATCCCCTCCCCCTTAGAATGACATTGTCCTCTGTGTTTGCTCAAAATCAGATAAAAAATGGGTATGGATGTTTCATGGCATCCTCTTAGAACTCCCACATAGCCTCATCGGGACCGAAGTGCTTCCATTGCACCTTTACATGTCCAATGGATCGATTCCAGAGCAATGTTACCTTCTTGTCTAGGATGCATAGTGCCTCAGTTTGGAGCTCTCCCTCAGATTCCACCTGAATCACATCCCAATCAATTACATGGTTATAATCATGTACATATTTCTTAAACAAAGAAACATGAAAAACATTAAGAGCTCTTGTGTTAGCAGGCAATGCAATTAACCTTATCCTTTCAAGCACTTCAAATGGCCCACAATATCTTGGCAACATCATGGCATGACTTTCAAGCTTCAAGAAACTCTTATTTGACCTCACTCTAAGATAAACATGATCACCTAAACTAAAATCCCTATACAATCTGTTCTTATATAAATAACAACCAATTTTATATATATATTCATTCATTTAGCTTGTATTACTATTAGTGTCTCCATAACCATAATGTGTATTGATAGTCTTCTCTTCTTCAAATGAAGACAACAAATACTCTACTTTTCACTTCAACCCGATTTGATTATAAGACATTATTTTATCCTATCACTCAAAGTTGTCAATCATCAAAACTAATTAGTACCTTTAAGAAACAAAACAAAATCATTTTTTTCCTACTAGAGAGCAATAAAGCTTCACTCATTAAACTTCAAACTCAATATTATTTTAGATAAATACAAAAGGGGCAAATCATTTCAAACAACTCTATGTCCTTCAAATTAAATATGTATGATGTAACTTTGTATGATGTAACTTTTAAATGTTCCATAGAAAAATCGTGTCGATCAACTTTTGGGTAAACCATGAAGCATAAAATCTATGGGCATTTCATGCATGAAGTCCGAGTTTGGGTTGAAAAAACCTTTACAACTGATACTTCCTTGACACATGTTGGGGTTGATATCACTTGAGAATATTTTTGCAGATGACGTGTCACAAAACACCTCTTTAAAGTGATTTTAGGTTGCGATAACAAAACAAAAACTCTTCACACTCTTCTCGGCTTTGCAAGGGAATTTAAAGAATTCAAAGTTATTCAAATTGAAAATCAAAGTGAAACAAGAAGGGAATTTAAAGAATCCAAAGCAATTCAAAATGATCCAAATGAAACAACAAGGAATTCACAATCTTAAGTATAAAACTATAGAAGTCCTCCTTCAAGTATATTAAGGTAGGGGCCTCTTTTCAAATGCAAATAGTTTGACATCTATATTTGTGAATTGAGTAAAAAAGAAGAAGGGTGTTTCTTACTTAATAGTTAGTGATACAACTCCGACATAAAAGGAAATTGCTCGAGCATATGGTGCAAACAATACATATATAATCATTTATCATTGATTATTAGTTTTTAATTCCTATTTTTATGTTTTTTTTGTCCCAAATCATCTTATACATATAGCTATAAATTCATGACAATACATTTATAACATATCAAGAATGTAGGTGAAACATCACAAAGTTATGTGGTGTAATGACAAAAAAACATCACACCAAATAGCTCGATGATAAGAACAAGACCAATAATAGTGGGATAGTTGTATTTTTCTAGGTCACTAATATGCCCCATAGGGGTGATGGATATCGAATCACATTTGATTTGAGGTACTATGGCTATTTGGAAGATATATTTAATATAGACTCTAAATCCTTCAAAGTGGTTCCCATTAAGGTTAGGTGGTGATGAAAGGACTATTATTGATCATGATAATGGATTAACCATGATTAATACTACTACGTATGAGCCAAATACAAATCCCTGTGTACTTTCAAGTCAATGTGAGTAGTCATTTTATTCACAAATTCAATGTAGAGAAGGTTGGTTTTTTGTTGTTAGATTTGGTCCAAGTGGAAGGCATGTACATTATATTTTTCTAGAACATATTTATGACAAAGATGTGTAGAAGATGTAGGAAATAAGTTTTGTTGGATGAAGAGGAGAATGAACTTTACCATCTAGATATTGGCTCACATGATCCTATGCTTCAACTTGATGATGGCGACTTAGTGGTAGACATCCTAGATGTTGACATGGACAATCCTTTCAGAGGTTTTGAAGGGTTGGATACAAATTTTGGTCTTGATGAGTCATATTTTCAACTAGATGAATTTCAAGACCAATATGATATGGATATGTAATAAATATTATTTAATAAATGATCAATTGATTCAAATTGAGTACTCTTATGGTTTTCCACATGGAAAATTTTAAGAAACTCCCCAAAGTTTCTATGTATAAGAAATGGGTGAATCCCTGTGATATATAGGGAAATATGAAGGCTATTTTATCAATTTTATATTATGTATACATAATTGTTTGGCAAATCTCTCATTGAATTATATAGTCTTGTAAAATCTTGACAAATCTTTCACTAAATTATAAAACCTTGTAAAATCTTGGCGAATCTTTCAGCAAATTATAAAACCTTGTAAATTCTCAGTGAATGTTTTACTAAATTATAAAATATTGTGAAGTCTTGGTGAATTTTTTGATAAAGTATAAAGCCATATATAGTGATAGGATAAACAAATCAAGAAACATGTCAAAATACAAGACGACGCCCAAAGAAAAGAAGCATCAAAGTCAATGGGATTCCAAGTTTCTCCACCCATGACTGGTCCTAGAAAGGAGAACACAAACACTATTAGAAACAAAATGGAAATGGTTATAAGCAGCGTCATTGCCCCCTGCTTGACCAAATATGTGTCTACATGAATGCAGTCCCACCCCTTAGGCATGATGCCACAAACTCCCATAGAAACATTATTGTTGCATTGTTGATTATGAGCTTCACAATCCCCATGTTTCTTGGGGAAACTTTGTATCTGAGGCGATGGGTCAATTCAGAACCCTCCTAGATGCAAATGGGTCACTATAGGACCTAAATGTAAATATCGAATATGCTTCTCATGCGTACACTAAACAACTCGCAAAACAAGATTCAACCCATAAAATATGCACAAATGTAGCTCCCACTTTGATTTCCATGATCAAGAGATGCTGAAAGATCCCCTAACAAATGTTATTTCTAGAAATTGAGGGTGAATGGGAGACGCCTAGCGATTTTCATGGGTGAAACGAGGTTGAAATCCATTTTTAGAAGGGCAAAATTGTTTTATCTCAACTCCCCTTTTTAAATTTGATAGGGCTAACTTCTTATTCATTATAAATAAATAAATAAAATGTGGGCTAATCTTGCATAATGGGTGTTTAATACCAAATTATCCCATTAAAAATTAAAAACCCCTAAATTTAGCCCATGGGCTAAGATTAGCCCCTAAATTTTTCCATGGTTTTCCCTTCTTGATTGGATCTCCTTCCTTGATATAGATCTTAATTATGAATTACTTCTCGCTACACACTATGTGACTTGCAACTTCTTGATTTTAATAAGAGCAATGTAATTTCTATGTGCACTTAACTATCTTGAGAATGCAAATTTTACGAGAGTTAATTTCCACTCTTATATTAATCCTAATAAGTTTATAATGGTTTTATTAATCTCATTTTTATATAAGTATAAAATCTTCTTTAATTACATTGATATTGAACCATCTTCTTGTGTTGATTACCATTATTATTAAACCAAATTTATTTCATTTAGAAATTATAAGTGGTTGAAAAAATATTTATTATATGCATGAAAAGTTGTCATTGAAAAAGGAAGCTACTATTATGTTAGAATTAAGGGCAATGTTATAGTTGATTTCACTACTCCAGGTGAATCACACTTTGTATGGCCTTCCCTTGTCCCGCTGCAGAATCCTTAGACCCCATGGACCATTTTTTGTCCTTTGATGTTTCCTTGACCATCCCTAAAAACATGTGAAAAATGATATACGCGACTTTTAAACCCTTAATCGCATACATACGCAGGTTTGACCACTAAAACCGCATACATCGGGATGTGTACAAAATCCAAATCCTTTTGGAGTTTTCCTTGACATGGATCTGACTCACTTGACTCCTCGCCTTCCCTATGCCTTGAGATCGCTCGGATTCGACTTTTCATTACCTCTTTGAAAAGCTATATAAGGAACTCTATGGTACATTGAAGGCATATGAGAGAATTGAGAGCAAAGAAACTATAGTCCATTGTTGCTGAAACTTATGCTTGAGTCTGCATCCCTTTATCCCTTGGAGCACTAGTGTGTTCTTCCCAAGCTTGCCTTTTGCTTGTGAGCTTGCTATCGAGAGATGGAGGATTGAAGTGGTGGAGGCCCAAGTGGGGGATTCAGTTTTTCCGGTTCGCAGATGTGCTGTTAGAGGTTGTATCTTGTAATCTCTTATTTATATTAATAGAAATATCTTTTCCTGTCCAATAATGTGTGTTTGAATGAATATGTTATCCATTGGATCATGTCAAATGCTTATACATTGTTGATTATATATGCTAGAATAGATCTAACACCATGATATATAGAATTCTTGTATTGTTTACTTGTGGTTGAGGAAGTAATCTATCAATTCAAGCTGAAGTTGGAAAGCTCAACGGGGATCTACTTCAACCGTCCGGAATAAGGTACGAGGTCTGATCCTTTAGTGTTAGACATTTACTTTCTATTGCATATTGGAAAAGATTGATTTCTGGAGTCAAGCTCTCTGTTGTGGTACCCCAACCCATAGGAATTTCTCTCCGTAACAGGAAACACAAGTGATATGATCATGTTAGAATTATGCTAATAAATTTACATGATTGGTGATATGATCATTCCATCATAACATATGAAATTTTTTTAACCTATAATAATATCTATTATGTAATCCTTAATTAATGAATCGGTTCACCATCTTCTAAATTAGCCTTCAAACATTAGCTCCTTCAATTTTTAAATGTAATCCTTGAGGATGAGTTCAAGACTTTAGTATTTTTAATCATTTTTTAGGAATGATCAAAATCTATTGTGAATGATTATTCTTTTATGGAGACTAGTAACAACAACAACAAAATATGGGACAAGATGGAAGACTATGAGGGAAGTAGATTTTATGGTCATATGAACAAACCCAAAGCTAAATGAGGTACATGTTGGAAGGACATCATGGAAGTTTATTTTTTCATCTTAGAAACAATCTTAGGATGCGACAACATAAGCATATCATGCGTTTTTGTTAACAAACTAAAAATACATGCTAATACCTAACTCATATAACTCGTATAAACCAAAATAGCTTTAAATCCAAATATTTATAACCATATAAATTTTAATAGATATAACTTTTATAACCTATAACCACTATAAAACCCATTCCTTGTGACCCTAATAATCTATATAGCCTTCATAACTTAAAACCATATAACCTAACCCCTATCATCAATGTCTCCTAACCATGGTAACCCTTAACCTATATAACCCATATCCCTAGTAACCCCAAATCCCCATCCCTTAACATATATAACATGCATCCTTTATAAATTATAACAAGTTACCTTAATAATCCTTACGGATAACCTCTAACCCTAATTACCTAGTTTGTCTCCTTGATTACCTTTATAACCACTATAATCATTGCCATTTCAATTACCCTTATAGATCCTAATCACTAAAAAATTATACTTTGTATCCCTTGTAACCCCTAACACTTGACCCCATTAATATTTAGTTATAACCCTTATAATTTATAACAATTGGCAATGAACCCATTTAACTACTAACACATATCCTATATAAGTGTTAGTACTTGAACCTTAATTAATAACACATATTGTACCCATAATAGCATAGTCCTTATCACATATAACCTATGTAAACCTTATAAAATATAACATATGTAATCTTAATCAAAATTAATATCTAACCTTACTAAACATTAAATTTTAACCCTTATAATCATTAACACCTAACTCATAACCCCTAATATAACCCCTAGCTCATAACCTACATAATCCCTAATAATTAAACTTTAACTCATAAAATTTAAGCCATATAACATTTTGGAGTTCTAAATGCATACAAATGGAGAAGCGATTTTAGACCAAAAAGAAAAAAAATGGATGCAACTCTAATATTCCACATCTAGTATTCAAATACTAGAAAAAAAAAGAAGCAAACTCCAATATTCATAAACTAGAAAACATTTGTGAGTTCTAAATGCATACAAATGGAGAATCGATTTTAAGCCAAAATGGATGTAACTCTAACACTCCACCTCTAGTATTCATAAACTAGAAAGTATTAAGACCATGGGTTCCACATTTACAAATAAAGCTTTGTATGGTGAAATGTTGCAGATTAAGAACAGTTTATGTCAACTCAATAATCATATAATCTACAAGTGTACATATTGTTTATGTTATAAGTTTAAATTACAATTGTACAAAGATTTTATGGTAATCTTAATGCATGCTTTGAGTATTGATTAATAGTTCGCTTGACACAATATGTAATATATTTTGAATAACACTTTTAAAGATCATTTTTTGAAGCCTAGTTTAAAGAATTTTACGAGGGCTTGTGTGGTTACCTAAAGACTAAAGATGCACCTTTTATAATTCCTATGAATCTCCCCACTCCATCCCTACCCAAATCACTATCAAAAGTATATTTTATTTATACAGAAATACTAATTTCTAGATTAAAACTGAAATCATAATAATTTTTAGTGAGTATTTTATGCATCCTTTTTTTGTTACCTCCTCTTTATATTTAGATATATTTGTATAAGTACAAAGGAGTTAGAGGTAGTTGGTAGAAATACAATCTATTAAAATGCATTAACATAATGATGGTAATTTTAATAAGGTTTTAGCTCATCAATGAAGTTGATGGTTGATGGATTATTAAATTCTTCATTAAAAATTTATTAGCATTTTTATCAGTATGGCACATTCAAACAAATATAAAAATAAAGAAATAAAATTTAAGTTTTGAATGATTTTGAAAAGTACTCATCTTTAAACATATAACACTTAAAATTTTAAAAAATGCAATACAACTAACTACCCTTAAACATATTTCTCAAAAAAACATAAAATAAAAAATATGCATTAAAGAGTATCTAATGTTGCACCACATACTTGCACCATCTTATGTAACATAGAAAGTTTCCACTTTTAACATCTTTTCTGAAATCAACATTATTTTTGTATATATTTTTAACAAAGACGAATAAAATTTATATTGAAAATATGAAGTAGCCAAAAAATTATAAAGATTTCCAAAGGATCGACTAGCTCATAGTTCAACAAAGCTATACCCAACAACTTCTCATTAATTTGTAGTCTTCAAGACTACTACAACATTTACAAGTATTACTAATTCTCATAAATTTTGACAAATTGACGGAGAAACGACATAGAAATAGGTAATGAACAACAAAAAAACCAAAAGAAATACCACCCTAAAACCGTAGACATCTATATTTTTTTCATACTACCACGTAGAGCTTGAAATTTCAACAATGGCATTGACAAGCTTGTGAACAGATTCTCATCAAAGGTATTTGAGCCATTGTTCCTAGTAGGTCTATACTCACAACCAACCAACATATCATGGTCTATATCCACAGTAATATTCAACTTTTCCAATTAAGAACCTTGGACTCATACTTGGTCCTCCAAGTTGTCGAAACAATGATCCAACAAAGAGACATGAGAGGTTACCTCAAAAATTGCAGTCAAGAAAAAATCTAGATAGGAATTTTTCCTACGTAGAGTGGACTGAAGATCTTGTATATTAGCCTTCATGTCCCACAAACCCTCAACTATCTTTTTCAAATCCACCACAACCACTTTTTCCACCTTCATACTCGTTGAGACCTATAATTCGTAATCATTCGCCACATGAAAACACCTTCCTGTCTCTTTGGGGAATCAATAGAGGGAAACCAAAAATAAAACAAATTTAACACCACCAACTTAGAGGAAACCACCAATTGAGAGCCCCAAAAGAGGAAAGAAAATGTTAAACAACTAGGAGGCAACGCCCACCTCTTTTGGGTCAGGGATCAAGCTCTTGAATAATCCCACATACAACGGAGGAAAGATCCAGAGTCACCATATTATGCATACAAAGAACACACCAAACACAAGAAGAGATTCACGAGACTTCTCCCATATGCGACGCTAATGTGTTTATAATGTCATTTATTTGAAATTTGTAACGCTAGTGGGTGTAGTCCATGTAGGAGGGGGGGAATAAACACATTCATTTATAAACATTAATATATCCTTAGGGGAGCCATCAGTTGATACATTGGCCCCAAGTTTTACTAAGGACACCTTTACCAAGGTTAGACGATTGATTACAAAGTCATTCAATAGTTTTGTTATTAATCCTTTGAACATGAAATAAATTTTCTTATGTTATTCCACTCATGAGAACAACAATATGAGCTTGAATCCTTCCAACAATCATATCTTCCAATTTTATTCCTTTATATACAGATGAGCAAAATAACGAGGAGGGAGTACCCAAGTACTAGAATGTTATTGTAACACCAAAGAACTATCACCTTGCCTAATCCCTTGAAGTCCATTGGCCAAAACATATTTTGGAGGATTTTTTTTCCAATGACGCACCTTGTCTGTTGACATAGGGCATCAACCAAGCCTGACACCTTTTTCCCATTGTCAGGAAGTGTCAATCCTCCCTGATGCCTTCTGCTAGTGTGCGAGGAGCGTCAACACTCTCAAAATGACAAAAAGAAGAGGTTTTGATAACCTTCTAGATGAAAGTCCTCATGGAGCTTATCCCAACTGACTGGAGTAGGTGGCACTTGTACCCCTAACCTCTAGGGATGATCCTGCTCTTTCCTCCCAAAGAATCTCAACATATTTGGTCCCTCTTGACTTATATAAGAAAACTTTACCTCATGGATGAGGGAGGACCAAGGAAATAACCTTTATGATGGTGGAGTCATTCTAAGTGTGAGAGAAAAAAGAGCACGGTCTTGTGAGTGAGAGATTGTAGAGCTTGTGATTGTGATTCAAGAGCATTGTGAGAACAAGGATTCAAGATCGAGGATTTGGTTGTAGTTTTCTTCTCTATTTTTATTAATACAAATATGTTTCCCTTTCCCATGAATAATTTGTGTTTGATCTGAGTTATTCATTGTTTTTCTCCTTGATCATTAACATAGTCTGTTGAGTTATTTTGTTGCTTTCACTTTTGTATCTTATTCCTTTACATTCTTTTGCAGGTACAGCTGATCGCAAGAGAATTTAGAAGGAAAGGATCATATCCATTATGAGGTAAGAAATATTTACATTCAAGTGATTTAAAAATATAGGGAAATGATGCATTGTTGCGTGTGTTTTGTTCTAGAAATGCCCCATGTAGACTAGCTAAACAATCTTTATCTGCATTGACTGAGAATTTATGATAACAAAATTGGCGACCATACTGGGGATTCGATTAGATCTATGAATTTTTGTTTTGCTTTTGATTACAAGCTCACAAAAAATTCCTTTCACTCATTTAAGGATTTAAGGTGTGAAATCCATCTTACATCAATTCCAATCTTCCTCTTCAGGTTAGTATCCACCCTTAGCAAATTCCATTTTATCCAATATTTGCTTATTTTAAAGGTGATTTTCTTTTTTGATTTTCTAGATCTGCCGACGCACCTGGGTCATTCTGATAGAACATTGAATCCTCTATGATGCCTTCTGTATATTTTGACAGAGATTCGTTGATGCCTCTTTCCCAGATATAGAAAGTACCCCTGACATTGTTCCACAATGAGAAAAGTGTGCCAACCTCTTAGGGACGCCCTGTTTCAGTCCTGCAAAGTGCATCAAGGTAGGTACTTCACAAATTTTATAGGCTCTTTGTAAAAAAATGATTTTTTGATGTAGGTTTGAGAGTCTCCTGCATTGGTTGTCGTCAAATCTATCAATGTGTGTTTAGTATGAGTACATTTTTTAGTTACATCTTGAAAAATGGTCTTAGTAAAACGCTCCAAAATTTCATATTTGTGTGTTTTTGAAGTTCGGTTTTGGGTATCACCATTTGCGTTCATATCTCAGATAAATTATTTCAGATCCATAAAAAAAAAATTGCAGTTTTCTTATGCTTCTGTAGAGAAATTTTACGTTTTTCACATTTCTATTTAGGAAATATATTAAAAAAAAGAGAAAGTTAGGTTTGTTACTTTAAGTTTTAATTAGGTATTTGAATATCGTTGGTATAATAGGCTGATAGTTTTTCTTTTTCTTTTTTCAAGTTCAATTCTTAGAGATCATAAAAATCAAAGCATTAAGTGAGATTTTTCTTTTTATGCTATTAGAGATCTCGTTTGGTTAAGCATTAGGAGGTTTTGGGTGTTTGGAAATTTTCAAAGTTTGAAGGAAGAATTGCCAAAATTGCATGGTGTTTTCATCGATTGCTTGAAAGGAAAAATACCTTACGTACTCTAGATAGAATTCATCGAAAAGAGAGTTTCATTTCATTTAGAATACCAGTCTTGCAATTACTACACACTCCATAAAAGTTCACTAATTGTCAAAGATAAAATTAAATGGTAGCTTAGGTTAAAATTCTTAGAAATTTGAGTGATAAGTTAAAAGACATGTTCCAGCGTCTATAAACATAGGAGATGTCATTTCTTTCCTGCACTGCATCCCGAGGACTGTGTGTTTCTTATATGTACCAATCGGTATATCAAATGGATTTTCACGTACCCTTGAGGTATATCGAAAGGTTCTTCACACACTCGATAGTATATCGGAATGCCCCTTTCGAACAATTGTGCATTAGAAAACACTAACACGGATTTGAGCTCCCATGTACCTTGAGTATATCGGAAGACCCTTCTAGGAACCTATACCAACTAAGAAAATCCTTTTGGTCATCTTGTTGGATCAATACACCAAGAACAATACTCAGGGAGCTACTATGCACATACCATCCGGATAGTCGGGTATTCAGGAAAGGGTACGGTCCCAATACTACTTGTCACATTTTACTATTGGACCCTGTGGTATATCATGAGTTGTGACAACTTGACACTCCTGGTGAGGATCTGAATTTTCAATCCCTCTTATCACCTAAGTTTCTTATAGCCTTAGCTTGCACAGGACTTTTGTGTGTGATATTTTTTATTAGAAGACCCTTAGGGTAAGGTATTTTTCTGAAATTTTGGCCAAGACACTTGTGAGAAGATCTCGAAGGCTGCAGGGTTTACCACCTGAACATCCCCCTTTCAAGGAAGGAAGATAAGGGGAAACAATGGACCAACTGGTTACAGTCGATCCACATGTAGAGGGAATTTTGATTACTGAATATGCGGAAGAGTATTCTTATTTCAAAAATCCATCTACCCCTACTCTGGAAGTGGTGCAATGACCTTCTTCACTTGAATCAACTTTTCACTTTCCTATGGAAGGGTATTCTAGTGCATGAGACTAGGTATTTTCCTAGCCATCAGATGACACTGTAGCATTGAAATTTGGTCCAGCTGCTCCATTTTGGGAGACTTCTTTAGGACAAACCATTTTCAAATATAACACTATTACTATTGTAATATGTCACCCCCCTGGATCTAGAAGATTTACCCTGAATGATGAAATTATATGGATAGTTCAAGAATCTTTGGCTCTCTTATTTAGATTGGGGGAGAACATAAGAAGATGGAGTTTATGTCCCTTACCTACTCATTTATAAATACAGAATCCTGAATACCATGCTCATGTTCGGTATCATGTTGCTGTTGTTTCAGGAATGCAGGCTCCAAGTGTGGATTCTTACAATCTAGGTTAACCTTCTATCCCTTCCCTATTAAGTCAAAATATCTCACCTACTTACAGTTCTCCCATCAATTCTATCACTAAGGTGAAATCCCTAGCCCAAGTTGTTTCAACAACTAGAAGAATTGCTTCAAGTGTTGGGCAGAATATTGTTTTAGGAAAGCCTGTAGTTAGTGGACATTACATGCCTAGAAATGTGGTTATTCCTTCTCCCATTGCAGGAAAACCATCGTGGGTACAACCTATGTCTAGTCAACCTGCATGGGGTTATACTTATCTAGGAAATAAACCTACAATGGAAAATCAAAATTATCAACCCAATTCCTTGGGAATTATTTATCCTGGGATCCCTTATCTTGAAAATATGAATACCCCATGGGGGAAACCAATTTGTATGAATGGCCCTACACTTTAGGGACCCCCTGCTGGGCCACCTAGTGGACCATCCGAAGGTCCACCACTTGGAGGCCTGTTGTTTGGAGGCCCACCATCTGTGGGGCCGGTTGGAGTTCCATCGCCTGGAGTTCCACCATCTGTAGGTCCACCATCCAAAGGTCCACCACTTGGAGGACCATCAGGAGGATCATTTGGAAACTAACCACCACAGAACCAACCTATTATAGGAGGACCATCGTATCCCATTTATCAATCATTTTACGTTCCTACTAGTACACAAATCCGTTATCAATGTTACCAGTATCCTCAATCAAATCAACAATTACCATTTCTCGCTACACTTGATCTTCTAGATATTTCACGATTGATAAACAATCCTATTCACCATGATCCTTCATGGCTAGCCATTCATGTAAATTTACCTTTGTATATACCCAAATTTAACGGTAATCCATATGAAGATCCTGAAAACCATGTGATGACTTATCATCTCTGGTGCTCATCTAATTCTCTAATCGATGGTTCTATCCATTTGAGACTTTTTCAAAGAACTCTCACTAGAACTGCCGCTAAATGTTATATAGAATTACATAAGCATTCCTTTTGGGATTTCAACACTCTAGCTGTTAGGATTATTATTAATCCTCCCTTTGTCTCCTTTGACCAAATAAAGAATATTTTGATTAATTTCACTAGCTTAGGAGGTCTCATCACTTCACCAGTGCATGGGGGACATAACTAGTGGATATAAGCCACTTACTGCACCTGTCTGCATGCATTTTGGAGCTCCAAGGATCAATCCCTATTTTATAGGAACCCACTCAGGGAGCCACCAACAGTGTTCAGCAATTGAATCTAGTACGTCATCAGTTATCCTTAGTTAAACTACGATCCCAATCAGTTAGATCACTTCCAGTGTCTCTAGCTCCATTTTGCATGATTCATGGGAATATATGTGCCTTTGTTCACCTACGCCCTTCAGTTAATTGATTGTAACTAGTCAGTAACTATTTTAGTGATCTGCAGTTGCACTAGTTAGCTATAATGGTGATTTTACCACTCCTAGTTAGCTCTAGAGTCTATCTAGGTTGGTAGATTCAACTACTTGTGTAGGTATTCGAATTATTCATTGATGATGTATTATATATTCACCCATAATGTGAGTAATTACTAATGGAAGATTTATCATATTGTTCTTCAATCATTCTTCTCTGATTTCTCTTGTGCAATCTATGTGAATACTATTTTTGTCCCAAGATCTTCCTGTCACAATCTAATATGGTATGAGAGCCTGGTTAGTATATTCGAATTTACCTTAGATATTTCCATTGATGCACCAAAAGTAACTGAGTTTCCACATAAATCCTGCAATATTTGCCTTGCTAACTCTGTATTCTATCCAGATAAGTCTCTACAGGTGTGACTGACTCTAAAAATGTGCTCATTGTCGAAATAGAGGTTGATTCATCTTACACAAATTTTATTTCTAGTTTTGTGTAGGTATTCATTTCTCTGACCAGAAGCACATCAACAGAGCATGCATCTATATAAGATAGCAACCTTGACTTCCTTCAATTATCATGAATGGAAAGCCAATATTGAGATATTATTGCACAACAAAGGTCTCTATAGAGTTACTATGGCCTTAGAATTCACGTCAGATGCAGTTGTTGAGAAAGCAAGGTGGCATAACAGGAAGGATGAAGCTTATGTCTCTCTCTCTCTCTCTCTCTCTCTCTCTCTCTCTCTCTCTCCAAAACTTGTTTTCCATCTTGATGGATTAAGATGATCTAATGAAGTGTGGATCAAACTTGAATCCCTCTTCGGAAAGAAAGATGATCTTAGAGGACATCAATTGGAGAATGAGTTGATCTCATTGAGACCAAGTGAATTCGAAACCATTGAGGAATTCATCACCAAGTTTAAGTCACTAGTGATTTTTCTCAAGTAGTGTGGGATTGAGAAGAAAGAAGATCAGTTAATCCTCTCCATTATATCAAGGTTGGGTCTGGAATACTCAGTTTTTGTGTCAACATTCTATGCTACTAAGCTTGCAGGTCGAAATTGGAGGATGCCATCCTTGGATGCATTCATAGATTCTCTCACTCAAGATAAGATCGTGCTAATTAAAATGGGGACTCTCAAAACCTCAAAGGATCATGTGCTTGCTTCTATTGGAATCAAGAATCTCAATTCCAAAGGAAATATAAAAGTGAAGGAGAAAACACCAAAGTCAGACTCTGAAGATGAAGGTTCTAACTCTACTGATGAAGGATCGAATTCCAAGAAGAAGGGAAACAATAAAGGAAGATCAAAGTCTACCTATTGCAGAAAACCTTATCATAATGAAAATTATTGCTTTAGGAATAAAATGGAAATGATGATTCAATTGCTCGAAAGAAACAACATTGATGTTCCATATTTTGCAAGACGTGAAAATTTTGTTGATCCCCAAGGGCACTGTAACACTATGCAATTCAAAGGTAATGATGATCATGATTTGGTTGCTAGACTAAAGTATGTTTCTGATGTCTCTGATTTTTATACTCATTCTAATATATCAGAATCATAAATCTCTTTGCATCCCTTTGAAAAAATACCTATCAGTCTCCCAGAGCCATCTCCTCTCAATACTAGTTTTTTACCACGTCACTAGTTTTTTACTTGTCTTCATTGGAATCCTTCAAACTCCATTAATATTATTCTTTCTATGATTTATGATATGATTTTTAGGCTGATATGCAGGTTATGACACCTCTTTCCCATCCATTTGATACTTAGAAGACCCTACAACTCCTCAATTCCTCAGTTGGTAAACTAGACAATTACACGGTTTCCTATGTTGTATCACTGGTGAAAGTTGTTATCATGTCTTTGTTTAATATCATTGGTTGGTTTTACATATAATTTTCTGTATATGGGCTTCTGTTAAGAACATTTGGGTATGATATAACCTTTATTAGATCCTTATGCTCACCATATTTTCCCAATTGTAGATGTAGACTAGTTGCACCTAGTTTTCCTACTGTGACTCAACTAGATTTTGGATCCACTATACCTTGGTTGCTTTCTGATCCATATGAATTAATTTATGATATATCAGAGCCTCATAAGATATATTACATAATTAGAAATTTTTTGCATCAGTTTGGAAAGAAGGTTCGTAATCGGGTTCACCATTATGTAGGTACACTAGAAATTGAGCCTGCTGATTTCATTGATGTTCTTTGGTTAGGATATGATTGCACAGATCTCTTTTCCATATCTGATTTTATGTTCAGATATGATAATTTATGTTGTCACATCAAGAATAATTCATATGATTCTCCTTCATCACCAGACGATAAGCTACAAGGGGCTTCTCCTCATGCATTTTGTCTACACAACATTGAAAAACAGATACATTATCAAGGCATGTACAACAACTCTACAAATTTTTTCACCAAGAAGTAGTACATCCAACTTATTCCAATGAAGAACAAGATAGATTGAATATATTCATTTAAATTTTGTGTCATGTCCATTTTTTAGGATGGATTTTCCCCATGTGGATTTTCCTTTTCCCTCATTTTCCATGGACAAATAAATTTTTGTATTTAGATTGTAATGGGTGACCTTTGGTATTAGTTACTAGGGCCTAGGTAGTCCAAATTTAGGATTAAAGGGGGGTGTTAGGATTATTATTAATCCTCCATTTGTCTCCTTTGACCACATAAAGTCTATTTTGATTAATTTCCATAGCTTAGGAGGTCTCATCACTTCACCAATGCATGGGGGACATAACTAGTGGATATATGCCACTTACTGTACCTGTCTGCATGCATTTTGGAGCTCCAGATATCAATCCCTATTTTATAGGAACCCACTCGGAGTGCCACCAACAGTGTCCAGCAGTTGACTCAAGTAGGTCATCAGTTATCAATAGTTAAATTCGATCCCCATCAGTTAGATCGCTTCCGGTGTCTCTAGTGCCAATTTGCATGATTCAAGGGAATATAGGTGCCTTTGTTCACCTACCCCCTTCAGTTAACCGATTGTAACTGATTGTAACTAGTTGTTAACTATTTTAGTGATATGTAGTTGCACTAGTTAGATATAATGGTGATTTTCCCACTCCTAGTTAGCTCTAGAGTTTGTCTAGGTTGGTAGATTCAACTACCTATGTAGGTATTCGAATTATTCATTGATGATGTATTATATATTCACCCATAATGTGAATAATTATTAATGGAATATTTCTCATATTTTTCTTCAATCATTCTTCTCTTATTTCTCTTCTGAAATCTATGTGAATACTATTTTTGGCCCAAGATCTTCCTGTCAGAATCTAATATGGTATCAGAGCCTGGTCAGGCTATTTAAATCTCCCTCAGATATTTCCATTGATGCATTAGAAGCAACTAATTTTCCACATAAATCCTGCAATATTTTCCTTGCTAACTCTAGATTATGTCCAAAGAAGTCTTTGCATGTGTGGTGGACTCTGAAAATGTGCTCATTGTAGAAATAGAGGTTGATTCATCTTACAAAAAAATTCTTTCGAGTTTTTTGCAGGTACTTAGTTCTCTCACCGGAAGCGCAACAACAAAGAATGGATCTATCTAATATAGTAACCTTGACTTCCTTCAATTATCATGAATGGAAAGCCAATATTGAGATACTTTTACACAACAAAGGTCTCTACAGAGTTACTATGGCCTTAGAAATCAATCCAGATGCAGTTGTTGAGAAAGAAAGGTGGCATAACAGGAAGGATCAAGCTTATGGATTGCTTTGTCTATCTCTCCCTCTCTCCAGAACTTATTTTCCATCTTGATGGCTTAACATGTCCTAATGAAGTGTGGATCAAACTTGAATCCCTCTTCGGAAAGCAAGATGATCTTAGAGGACATCAATTGGAGAATGAGTTGATCTCATTGAGACCAAGTGAATTCAAAACCATTGAGGAATTCATCACCAAGTTTAAGTCATTAGTGATTTTGCTCAAGCAGTGTAGGATTGCGAATAAAGAAGATCAGTTAATCCTCTCCATTATATCGAAGTTGGGTTCAGAATACTCAGTTTTTTTGTCAACATTCTATACTACTAAGATTGCAGATTGAAATTGGAGGATGCCATCCTTGGATGCATTCATAGGTTCTCTCACTCAAGAGAAGATCAATATGATTCAAATGGGGACTCTCAAAACCTCAAAGTATCATGTGCTTGCTGCTCTTGGAAGCAATAATCTCAAGTCCAAAGGAAATCTAAAATTGAAGGATAAAAAGGAAAAGTCAGACTTTGAAGATGAAGGTTCTAACTCTACTAATGAAGGCTCGAATTCCAAGAAGAAGGGAAACAAGAAAATAAGATCAAAGTGTACCTATTGCATCAAACCTTCTCAAAATGAAAAATATTTCTTTAATAAGAAAATGGACATCATGAGTCAGTTGCTCGAAAGAAACAACATTGATGTTCCATATTTTGCAAGAAGGGAAAATTTTGTTGATCCCCAAGGTCAATATAACACTATGCAATTCAAAGGTAATAATGCTAATGCTTTGGTTGATAGAATAAAGTATGTTTATGATGTCTCTGATTTTTATACTCATTCAGATATATCAGAATCATAAATCTCTTTTCCTCCCCTTGAAAAAATACCTGTCAGTTTCCCAGAGCCATCTCCTCTCAATCCTACTTTTTTACCACTAGTTTTTGACTTGTCATTATATGAATCCTTCAAAATCCATTCATATTCTTATTTATATGATTTATAATATGATTTACAGGTTGATATGCAGGTTATGACACCCCTGTAACATCCATTTGATACTCAGAAGACCCTACAACTCCCAAATTCCTCAGTTGGTAAACTAGACACTTTCATGGTTTCATATACTGTATCACTAGTGAAAGTTGTTATCATGTATTTGTTTTCTATAATTGGTTGGTTTTAAATATCATTGGATGTATGTGGGATGTTGTTAAAAAAAATTGGGTCTGATATAACATTTATTAGATCCTTATGCTCACCAGATTTTCCCAATTTTCAATGTATACTAGTTGCACCTAGTTTTCCTACTGTGACTCAACTGGATTTTGGAGCCACTATACCTTGGTTGCTTGCTGCTCCATATGAATTAATTTCTGATATATCAGAGCCTCAAAATCTCTATTACAGAATTATAAAGGTTTCACATTAGTTTGGAAATAAGTTTCATGATCGGGTTCACCATTATGCAGCTACACTAGAAATTGAGTCTGTCGATTTCATTGATGTTCTTTGGTTAGGAGATGATTGCACATATATATTTTCCATCTATGATTTTATGTTTATATATGATATTTTATGTTGTCACATCAATAATAATTCATATGATTTTCCTTCATCACCAGAAGATGAGCTACAAGGGGCTTCTCCTCATGCATTTTGTCTACACAACATTGAAAAACTTATACATTATCAAGGCATCTACAACAAATCTACAAAGTTTTTCACCAAGAAGCAGTACATTCAACTTATTCAAGTGAAGAACAAGAAAGAGTGAATATATTCATTTAAATTCCATGCCATGTCCATTTTTGAGGAAGTATCTTCCCCATGCGGTTTTGCCTTTTTCCTCATTTTCCATGGACAAATAAATTTTGCATTTAGATTGTATTGGGTGACATTTGGTCTTAGTTACCAGGGCCTCGGTAGTCCAAAGTTAGGATTAAATGGGGATGTTAGGATTATTATTAATCCTTCCTTTGTCTCCTTTGACCACATAAAGTAATTTTTGATTAATTTCCCTAGCTTAGGAGGTCTCATCACTTCACTAGTGCACGGGGGACATAAATAGTGGATATATGCCACTTACTGCACCTGTCTGCATGCATTTTGGAGCTCCAGGTATCAATCCCTATTTTATAGGAACCCACTTGGAGTGCCACCAATTGTTTCCAGTAGTTGACTCCAGTAGGCCATCAGTTATCCTTAGTTAAACTCCATCAGTTAGATCACTTTCTGTGTCTCTAGCGCCAGTTTGCATGATCCATGCGAATATAGGCACCTTTGTTCACCTACCCCCTTAAGTTAATTGATTGTAACTGATTATAATTGGTTATTAACTATTTTAGTGATTTGCAGTTGCACTAGTTAGCTATAATGGTGATTTTCCCACTCCTAGTTAGCTCTAGAGTATGTCTAGGTTCGTAGATTCAACTACCTGTGTAGGTATTCGAATTATTCATTGATGATGTATTATATATTCACACATAATGTGAATAATTATTAATGGAAGATTTCTCATATTGTTCTTCAATCATTATTCTCTTATTTCTCTTGTGCAATCTATGTGAAGGCTATTTTTTTCCCAAGATCTTCCTATTAGAATCTCATACTAGAAATGACCTTTTTGACGCATTTTCAGTTACCGATTAGATATGAAATGGGTACATACATGTTTACATCACTTCACTAGACCACTTACACCCATATATCATATCGTATACATGAATGGAGATGACGACGTAGGTTGATTAAGGCTTCCATTACCGATCAATCACTCATTGATTGGCTTACCAAGTCATTACTTCCACCTATTTCCAGGGATGTTTTCATGGGAGGTGCTATAACTGAAGAGCAAGCCATTAGCTATGCTCAGTACCTAAAATTGGTTTATTCCCATTCATTTGCTTTGTATGATTTGATTCCGAATGCTCCTCATCCTACTTCGAACCCTTCAAGACCTTCGATGGAACCACTTGTCGATGGCATACTCAGTTTTGTCCAAACACAATCTGCAGCTAAATCCATGAAAAAACAAAACCAAAATACTTCACCCACTAGTCATATTGTTGATAATCCCAAGACTTATTCTACTCCCACTCTTTCTACTGAAGTCAATGTTGTTTCTTACCCTCAAACTTTGGAACATCCGAAGGAAGATTAGCAGGAACAGGGACCACGTCAGATCATGACATACCGGGTCATTCGTGAGTTTGGATAGGTTAGTAAGTTCAACGTAGATAAAAACAAGAGCATAGTTTGTACCATTTGATTCCATTCTCCCAGGAAATATTGGTTCGGATAAGGCCGATTCTGGTAAAGGCCATGACCTTAACCAGTGGGATAATAGCCTCATCCCATATGACCCATGTAAGGATGCATAGGAATTTGGGTGTGGGGAATTCCTTGAGAAGGGGAATCCATATAAATATAATTATTTTTCTAGTATAAAGTATGACTCCTTGACACCTAGGGAGGCATGTAACCTCCAAACACAAGGACACCAGATGATGAGGGAACACGGTAACCAAAGGGATCATACCTTCCCGAGGGACCATTTGGGATATGGGGAGGATGTGTCTTAAGAAATGAGTTCGATGGAATAGGTGCAGTGGATGATGGGATAAAATAAGGAATGTAATTCATAGACCCAACATTCACGTATCCACCACCACCCCCACTAGGATGAACACTAGTGTGAATACCAGACTAAGGTGTTGGTAACCACCCAACAAATGGAGTAGAAGGAGGAATATCACCACCTTCAAAATGATGTGCAATGTAAGGGGATGACGTGTCCCCTAGGTCAACACTAGGGTCTACATTAGGACCTTGGATGGATGACGGAATACTAGTGGATATATTTGGCATGTTGAACGTGAAAGGATATGAAATAAATGGAACCGATTGTGTCTCAATACCCAACCTTACTGGGGCAAAGTTTGGGTTAAATCCTATAAAGTCTAAAGAATTTGTTCTTACTGGGTAGGAAGCACCAGCCCCGCGAGGGTCTGTATAGACCTGATTCCTGAGAATATATAAAGTAGATGAAGGAGGAGCCTCAACGGCTCGTCCCCTCAATCAAAATGACAGGGATGGAGGGAACTCCATGGTATCAGAAGTGGTACTCATGGGATAAATTATATGGGGACCTCAATGGGAAAGAGGCTACCTAGAATGTCCAGCCCTCTTATAAAGAGGTTGTGAAGGGGTACAAGGAGGTAATCATGCTAAACGAAGAGAACGACAAAGTTTCAAAAGCAAATCCATGGTGACTCCACAAAAAAGACACTCAAGTAAATGTGATCCCTAAATCCAACTAGTGAATACAGAGAACACCCCTAAGTAAGATAGGACAAATGCAAACTGTTAGATTTTTATCATTTAATCAATATGATCTAGGATCTTATCTAAGAGAATAGCATGCACAACAATAATCACAAGAGACAAGAGACACAAAGAGTTTTCCTCGGGGAAGCCATAAAGGAGAAAACCCCGCAACTTCTTCAAAGATAGAATGAGCACCAATGGCAAAAGTAAAACCCAAAAAACACAAATATGATCTTTGACAGCTAACCTCTCTCTCACTTGTAAGAGCTCCTCCTCTCTCACTCATGCGCTACAGTTGAGTGAGTGTGTGTTCCAAATAGAGATTCTCACTCTCTATTTATACTAGTTTTCCACTTGACAATTACTTACCAGGGCCGACATCACTAGGAGAGTCTAATAACCTTAGTACCCCTCAAACGTGGGGACTATTGCCCTGACTTAAAAGGAAGGGTTAACCTCGATGACTTTACATGACTTTATTATATTAATGATTCTCCCGATAGGAACATCCAGGTACAATGAAATAAATATAATATATACAAGTGAATACATTTCGAATTTACAAATACATCAACACTCCCTCTTAACTAGGAAGGTATTCTCTTGACACAGTTCATCAGCACAAGTATTCATTGCTAGATCATCATCAAAGCTATATCATCATCAAATCTGGATCATCATCAAATTTGGATCATCATCATCATCATTGCTCCCGCTATCTCGAGCAAATGATGCTATCTCGCAATTCTACTCGTCATAGAAAGTTATACAGAGCCAACCCTTTTTCATGCTGGTTGTTAGTCTCAGAACTTATATCCGACCATGAGAGGCCCAGCCTTCCACCATGTCGAAAAGGCCCACCGCTTACATATGACCATGGGAGGCCCATTCAACCACCATGTCAGAAAGGCTCAACACTTACATCCGACCATGGGAGGCCCAGCCTGACACCATGTTAGAAAGGATCTGCACTTACATCTGACCATGGGAGGCCCAACCTTCCACCATGTCAGAAAGGCTCAGCACTTATATCTGAATATGGGAGGCCCAACCTACCACTATGTCAGAAAGGCTCTACATTTACATCCTACCATGGGAGGCCCAACCTGCCACCATGTCAGAAAGGCTCCACACTTACATTGACCATGGGAGGCCCAACCTGCCACCATGTAAAAAAGGATCTACACTTACATCTAACCATGGGAGGCCCAGCCTGCCACCACGTCAGAAAGGATCTACACTTACATCCGACCATGGGAGGCCCAGCCTGCCACCATGTCAGAAAGGATCTACACTTACATCTGACCATGGGAGGCCCAACCTACCACCATGTCAAAAAGGCTCTGCACTTACATCTGACTATGGGAGGAACCAATCTTGCCACCATGTCAAACAAGCATAGCACTTACATCTAACCATGGAAGGAACCAATCCTGCCACCATGTCAGAAAGGCTCGGCACTTAAATCTGACCATGGGACGAACCAATCTAGCCACCATGTCAGAAAGGAAAAGCACTTACCTTTGACCATGGGAGGAACTAATCCTGCAACCATGTCAGAAAGGCTCAGCACTTACATCTCACAATGGGAGGAACCAATCCTACCACCATGTCAAAAAGGCTCTTGGACTCATCACTTCCCCTTGGAGGGAACCTTGATCTAGGGAACACCAAGCTTCTCCCTAAAGTAATCAAAATTCACTCTGGCCATTTCTAGCATAAATTACATCAAGGATGATTACATCCAAGGATAACCTGCGAGCTTCACCAGGACTGATTACACCCGAGGACAACCTACAGGATTGTTTACGTCTGAGCAACCTACGAGCTTTGTCAGGATTTTATGCTCATAAAAAATATCTCACCGGCTATGCTAGAACTCCCTCTTTCGAGAGATCTTGATCTAGATCACATACTGGAGCTTCACTGCTCCTCTTTGCATCATACAAAAATGCAAGTCAGATCAATCAAATAAAAAAGTAGTTTTCAAAATAAACATACTACTTCCAAAATGGTCGAGAAAGTGGAAACATATTTTGCCTCGGCTGGTCTCAATGCCATGCGGGACTGATTCCTGCTAAACCAAGAGATCACACATGATCCCATATTGAAGTAGCACCTCAAATTTCTCTTCCTATCAATGGAACTGCCTGCCCAATCCGAACCCACATAACCCTCTAGGTTAATATTCTGATTTGCCTCATAATTGATCCCATAATCAACTGTACCCTTCGGGTACCTTAGAATATGATTTGCAGCAATCAGGTGAACATGTATCGGATATGTCAGGAACTAGCTCAATGTGTTCATAACAAAGCAAATATTTGGTCTCGTATTCATCAGGTACATCAATGATCCAATCATCTGATGATACATCATAGCATCAACTAACTCTGATGAAGCATCACTCAATAGCTTCAGGTTCGATGCCATAGGTGTGGTGGTCATGGCCTTGCAGTCCATCATCCCAAACCTCTTCAGGATCTCTACTGCATACTTCCCTTGGCCCAGGGAGATTCCATCTGCATTCTGCCACACCTTCATGCCTAGAAAGTAGTGCATCATACCCAAGTCTTTCATCTTCGAACTTGGAAGCAAGTCTCCTTCTTGCATCTTTAATGAGTTCCTCTTTACCTATCAAGAACAGGTCATCGACATATAACAGGAGCATCACTGGTCTTTCGCCTTCAACCTTGAAGCAAAGGTTGGAATCTACTTTACTCTCAGTAAATCCTAGAGCCATCAGTAATCTGTCCATCCTATCATACCATGTTGAACCTCGGGATCTTCTACAGTCACTCCCTTTGAAGTGGAGAATCATTCTCCCTCTGCCTTTCGTACTCTATGTATTGAAACATTATGTACTGGAGTTACAAGTAGCTTCCTCTGCTACTAATATTCTATGTATCCAACTAGGGTCATTGGCCCTACCAATAACCTCTCTCTTGAACCTTTTTAAAAGTTCTTCTCACACCCATATATGAGCTTGTCATCCTCTATAGGCTTTCATCTTCAACCTTGTAGCAAAGGTTAAGATCTTCATCACTCTAATTGATCTTCAAGCTCCTCATATATGTGTTATCCCATGGGTACCTTCTGAGCTTGCACAAGGCCTTCTTTGATTTGCACACATGAGTCTGCCTGTCATGTGTCTCAACTCCCACTAGCTGCAAATGTCTCTTCGTAGTCTATTCTTTCTTTCTGTGAGAACCCTCGTGCAGCAAATATTTCCTTGTATCCCACGATGTTTCCATATATTGCATGTTGGATCTTGTAGATCCATATGGAAGATACTACGGACTTCCCTTCAGGTTTCGACATCACATTCTAGTCATCATTCTTCATTTTTGGATTATTAGAGTGAATCTTGAACTGTCATCACTTGTTCTTCGGAACAAGTATCATCCTTCTTTTCTTGTAGGCGATTGTATGCGATCTTTCCTACAAGTCAAATGTACCAGTTGTATGGTTAGAAACATTCCATAAAGCATATTCACAATGGAAAATTATTATGCATAAAGATATAATCATGCAACTATTTTAGCCAATACAACATTCATCCATATCTCACGGAAACTTTCTAGATGCCTTCCATCTCTACCAATACATCATTGAGATTGTGCACTAATTCAATATGTCAGCAAAGAGGTTTCATTCTAGATAAGTAGCAATGGAAATTTGTATAGCACCATGGGATACTTACCCATCACATGCATATTAGTAGTATACTGTCATTAATGAAAACATTATATCATGCATAAAACATCAACTGAATATAAACAAATGCATAACCAAATAATATCATGAAATGACAATTGAATACTTATGTTTATTCATTTCTTGGGTAGACTCCTTCTTGAGCCTTCAACTTCATCATCTTCTTTAGTCATAACATCATCAGTTCTTATCCAAATGCTAAGATGGATAAGAGGTTCTTCAAGAATTGATTCCTTCATATTCCTCATTGCTTGAGGGATCTTCTTTGAATCGTGAGAGCTTGATCTTCAATTGCTCCCATCTTCTCTTCTCTTATTACGAGTCGAGCTTCTTCT
This sequence comes from Pseudotsuga menziesii, assembly GCA_001517045.1. NCBI lineage: Eukaryota > Viridiplantae > Streptophyta > Pinopsida > Pinales > Pinaceae > Pseudotsuga > Pseudotsuga menziesii. Next base: position 123,560 of record LPNX010024574.1, on the reverse strand, counting down.
TGTGTGCACTCTTCCTAGATTCTATTGAAAGTAATCACTTCCTTCTAGCACACATTCCTCAAATGAATGAATCCCATGATCATGGGAGGCCATTCAAGGTGGTTTTAACAATATCTTATTCTTCTTATTCTTCTTCTACTGCTTCAAGTTGTTCTTTGATTTGAGAGACCCTTGTAAAGTATGACTGTATGGTCTCTGCATTCTATATATTTACATTCTTCAACTAGTTTCTCAAAGTCATCTTCTGATTTATATTCTTCCCTTCAAATAGCTTGGTCAAGGAATCAAACATCTCTTTAGGTGTCTTTAGGGAAGACACTTGTGGTATAAGGTGATCCTTGATTGAATCAACAATGATCCTCCTAGACTTGACCAAGTTCTTCTTTTGTAAGGCTTTAGCCTCATCTCCCTCTGGAACTGGAACCTCTCCACTTATATAGGTGTCCAATTCATTTTCTTTAAGAACCAATGAAATCCTATACTTCCATGCTTGGAAGTTTTCAACTTCACCAAGATTGTCATCAAGCTGGTGTGATAGGTCATTTTGAAATGAGAACCTCAAATGTAAATAGCAAAAGACTAAATCTTACAAATTTGAGGTGTCCATCCTGGTTCCGGATCTGGCTAATCTAGGGTTTGTCAGAGAAACCCTAATTTTCAAAACTTGGAATGTTTCAGATATGATTGGATAGAAAGATGTGCCTCCTGAAGGTGAGTTGAGCATCATACTCATTTTCCCAAAACTATGATAAGAACTGCAAAATATCTGATGCCCTAGTTTTCTTCAATTTCTTCTACAGAATTGCCTGATATTGTTTCTGCAATATATACAAAATTAATACTTCTATTTGTTTGAAACTTAGAACTGAGGTATAATCGTCTATAATATTTCCAACACCACAGGTTTGAGCAGAATTGGTTTCACCAATTGGTACTTATGATAGTTTTCCCTAGGTGACGTATTTCAGGACTATTCAACATAGCGAACTTGTACAAACTGCCATGTGTCACTGTTTCACCCTCAGGTTCTGAAAATTTTACCAAATAAATAAAATTAGGTTCCCTATCTGGAACATCTTGAAAATTTTCATTTGGACCTTCGTAGCCCAAGATATAGCAATTTTACCTAGGTGTCCTGTTTAGGGATGAATCCTAGGAGAGGTTGGAACCCTGATTTGGAGGAATCATATCTCCTATAATATAGTGAATCTAAGGCTGAAACGTTTACACACGGTGTATCAGGAAATTATCTTTGGCGTGTAAACGTCTCGGAACCTGATCCTTCTCCAATATCTAGATATAGCGAATGCACCAAAATGACTAGTTTTAGTCTTTTAGTGTTTTCTAGTCTGAGGTTAAAATAGGCTTTGACTTTCCTGAAGTTTTACCCAACCAAAAATTTTGATCTTGGTCTCTAAATTTCTATTTTGAGGAGGAGATAAATCCTATTCTGGGATCACTAAAAAATCCCTCTTCTATGAAAATTCCTAATTTCCCGCAGCAGTGATAGGTCAAAAACTGAAAATGCCCGGAATCAAATTCTGCTTCGACAGAAAGATGCGCCCTTCAATGGAGAGTTAGCCTAGCCTCCTTTTCCTGATGATCTATGGAGAGAGACCCAAAAAGTAAGAATCCCTAGCTTCTACAGCTGCGCAGTGTCTTCTTCTCGGGTTAGCTCTGATACCATGCTAGATTTTTATCATTTAATCTATATGATCTAGGATCTTATCTAAGAGAATAACATGCACAACAATAATCACTAGAGACAAGAGACACAAAGAGTTTTCCTCAGGGAAACCATAAATGAGAAAACCCCGTAACTTCCTCAAAGATAGAATGAGCACCAATGGCAAAAGTAAAACCCAAAAAACACAAAGATGATCTCTAACAACTGATCTCTCTCTCTCACTTGTGCGAGCTCCTCCTCTCTCACTCATGCGCTATAGTTGAGTGAGTGTGTGTTCCAAATAGAGAGTCTCACTCTCTATTTATATTAGTTTTCCACTTGACACTTACTTACCAGGGCCGACCTCACTAGGAGAGTCTAATAACCCTACTACCCCTCAAATGTGGGGATTATTGCCCTAACTTACAACGAAGGGTTAACCTCTACAACTTTACATGAATTTATTATATTAATGATTCTCTTGATAGGAACATTGGGGTACAATGAAATACAATATAAGATATACAATTGAATACATTCTGAAGTTACAAATACATCAACAAAAAAAAGCAAAGAGTGAGTACAAATGAGCTCCCGAATGCAGTAGGTATGTCTCTCCTAGAAGATTCCTTATATTCCCATACATTACAATTGGAGGTGTGTAACCAATTATAGTGGCCCTCAGCTTCAATGCATAAAGTTACTGTTTCGTCCGACCCCTTCGTAGCCAGGACATTCACGGAATAGTCTCTACAAGTACCCCCTGTGATACCTAAGAAAAACAACTAAGGTCACCTCAATATAACCAATTCTCAAGTAGACAATCACAGTCAGGATCCACCGTATGGGAAGGGTAACTAAGCTCGAACCTCGAAAGCACCAAAGGTACCTCAAGAGCCCCTAAATATGAATAAGATCCTTGAAATATCTTTAATGCTCGTTGAAGGTAGTGCAGGCCTATACCAACCATCAATATGTGTGCTACCTTGTGATTAACTCCTATGTAATAGGAGCTTCTCGAGAACACCAATTAAAGAAAGGATTTATATTCTCCCTGGTCAGACACCTAATTTTTTTTGTTTTATAGTCTTGGAGAAGTTTACTCACAAAATCCTATTCCAAGAATCTAAAACCTAAGATTTTTGGTGCACACTATAAAATAAAATCATTCTAATCAATTTTAAGTTAAGCGTTCATTTTAAAAGGTTGTTCTTACTCAAGGGATATGGTCATGAAACTAGTGATGTTATGACTCAACAATAACAACAAATATGCACACCTAAAAACAATGCCAATTGCAACTTTGTTTTCCAAATGAAAATATGGTATGCAACTAAATGAAAATAATAATAATTCCTTTTATTTCTGAAAGAAGAGAAAAGCAAACCTTCATGAATCAAAGCTTAAACACTGATCTCATCCCAAGCAAACCAATGCAAGTACTTACTTACATGCAAAATTCAAGTGAATATGCAACAATGCAATTGATTTCATATTTTCAAAATAAATGAGTGAAAATGCAACAAGAACCATTAAACTCTTAGTCTCTACAGCAAGCAACAAACACAATACAAGCAAGAGACCGAGGCTTAAGGACTAGTGGACCAATAGCAAAACAAAAAGGGAAAAATTGACAAGAACAGCTTTCTAAAAAAAAACAATAAAAAGAGGTTTCTAGTCACAATAGGAGCAGTTAACAGACAATATAAGGACCCTGGAAGACCCAACAACACTCAAAACCTGCCCAACAACTTCACATAACAATATATCAATCAAATGGGGAGGCAGGTGCAGGAGGGGTAATTTTCGACCTTGGAGGAATAATTCTGAAAACCTTCACTTGGAGCCTTGGAACCAAGGAAAACAACGAGGAGGAATGGTTGGCGCTCCTTCATGGCCTAGAAATGATAGTTTGGGGATCCATCTCGAATATTCTTGTCTTTCGGGACTCATGCCAAGTTATCGTAAATATGCGCTCAGATTACACCACAAGATCCATCAATTGCAAAAAATTCTTCAATCGAATATCCCTCCTAAATCTTCTCCCTCACATTACCTTTCATCACATACTCGGAACTAACAATGCTTTCGTTGATTGCTTGGCCAACAAAGGGGCCTCTTTACCTCAAGGATCCTTGGTTTTTAATGATCAAGGTATTAGTTAGAAGTTTATTACCTAAGATAACTCTCCCCCTCCCCTCCCCCCCCCCCGATGGGTCACATTTCTTTGATTTGTGCGCTCTCCCCCATCTGGCCTAGTGTCTTCTCCATCGACATGTGGCCTCCTTCCCTACCGCATCTTAACTACCTATATTCCCTTCTTGTGCGAGCCATCTCCTCCCTAACCAGCCACACATGAGATATGGCTTCTTGTTTTCCCTTGTATGCTTCCCCTCTTATGCCTCATTTGTTCTCTGGTTTTTTCAATGAATGCTCTGTGTGTCCTATCGAAGGCTCGATGACTCCTGTTGAAGGTATAACATTTTTGGTTAAAGGATTTGCTGTTGGAATAACTACGCCCACTGTATCGCAACTACGATGCTCTCGAGGACTACTGCTCTACAGGTTTCGAGCTTGTCTCTTTCACCTCGGTTTACATATTTAATGCTGGTGAACAAAGTTCCAGGCTCCTGGTACACTACTCTCAAGGTAGGACAAGATGACCTTAACAAACATATTCGTAGGCTTTCAAAATTTGTAGTAGTTGGCGTTCAGGACAACCGGAACATGACATCTGATGTAAAACATTTGGTTTTTGACATTAGGCTTTTTTCCAATCAGATAGGTTATCATGACTCCCGCATACACAACCACGACAGATATCTTAAGGAACTGATGGCCACAGAGGATGTTATCAAGGAGGAAGTGTTGAAGCTTCCTCAAATGAATCAATGCAGCCATTGTCAAGACTACCCTGGTGAAATATCTTAGCCAATGGAAAACATTTCAGTCACCCATCCTGTGGGGTTTCCAGGCAAACCAAAATAATCCTTACTGCTCACTTTATGTTTTTTTGTATAATTTTGAACCAGTTGTTTGTTGGTATTTACTCTTCTTTAGTAAAAATTTATATCGGGAATTCTCTAGTCGTATTTAGTGGGACACCAACTCAGATGGTAGCATCTGTTGACCTCTTTTTCCAACTTTCGTTTCCCATACTTATACTTGATCTATACTGGATGGTTGTGCACAACACTTTTTAATATACATATTTTATTGTTTCTATTAAAAAAAACAATATATCAATCAAAATGGGAGATATACACGATTGTTCAAATAATAGCAGCGTATGAACGCGACCTAACAGTGGACAACCCGCGTATATATGTTACTATAAGTACTATGACCCGCGTATACAACGAAGAAGGTGGTAAAAATAAATACAATGGCCAAAACACTCTAAGGAACTGTCAATGGATGAACTACTACCAAATGTGACACAGAAACACAGAGAAACAGAGAGCAATTCAAGCAAAAAAAAAACAATAAAAGACCCCTTCTGCAATCCAGATATGCACCAATGCCTTTAATGGAATTTGTTCACCTTCCACAAAGACAACAAGAAATAAAAAGAACTCTTTCAAATTAGCATGGGGAAAACTATCGTAACCGAATCTCAATCGCTGAAACAAAACTGGTTCAATGCGAGGCTAAGAAATTGGAAAATCAAAATTTGTTCTTCGCATTAGGCTGAAAGCAAGCTACCATTCATTTAAAGAATTGTTTGCAATCATTGCATAGCCTATTAATTTTATGGTGAGGGGAAAACCTTCACACTCACTGTCGATTTCTCTCGCTACATGCTCTATGTCCCCTAGAACATGGGCAGATTCTTTGAAAGCTACATTGTGGAACAACTTCTGTGTGTCCTCTGTGGACATAGGTTGTATTTTCACGCACACATCATAGAGAATAAAATTTTGTTGTCTTTTTCATTGGTAAATTCCACGCCTAATTATTTGAGATCAAATTTTTTCATCATGTCGTCTAAGACCATAAATAAATTCTTCATCTTGAGATATGCAAACAACCTTGCCCTCTGCAATTTTTCATCATTATGACGGTCGGAGAGGTCTAAATGAACTGCAGAAGCAATAACATTCTATAAATCCACAATTTAAAATTGATCAGCTCTAGCCCAAATCACATCATCGAAAATGTTACTTACCTGATGGGAATTGTACATGTTTTTGAGAAATGTTGTTTTTTCGACGCCACGATGGCCATATAGTCCAATTATCCGACTTTGCGTATCTTCCCTAACCAAGCTATTTAGATTTTTCTCTGCTTCTTGTGTTGTGGCAGCGAAAACCTTTTGAGCAATGAAAAACAGTGGAAAATCAATATTAAGCTCACGAATGAGATGATTTAAAGAGTTATTCCACTCTTTGTTTTCTCTAGAGAGTGCTTGCAAAAAATAAGTCAATACAGAGCTGCGCCTACGACTGCTGTGAGCGATCAATCAACTTATTGGACTTTAGAATTGCATCTTGCATCCTTCCCAAATAGTTTTTCGGTGAATGAGGGGCGTATTTCTCCGAAGCTCGAATTGATCAGTAATATCGATTAAGAGAACCTTCATGTGATTTAACTGAGCTTCCATAATCCTACGGTGCTCTTCTAGGCAAATAGCATCGTCAATCTGTGTGATGAGTGAAAAAATAAAAATGTTTATTTTGTTGGATGCATCTCTTGTGACAATATCCATTTCCAATGCTTTCTTGGACCATAGTAGACATGAATATGAATATAATAGCAACAAAGTAAGAAATGATTATTATAAAAGCAGGCAACAGATCAAAAATATGAATATGTGTAAACAGGGAGCAAAGCAAGAACAGGGGAGAAATATGTGAATCGACAAAGGACATTCAAATATATAAAGGGTACCATTAGCAATGTTCGTGTTTGTTAAGGTAAGTACAAAGAGATCGTGTTTGTCATCAGATCTGTCAATGTGTGTTTAGTCTGAGTACATTTTTGAGTTAAATCTTGAAAAATTGTCTTAGTAAAAGTCTCTAAAATTTGGTAATTCTATGTTTTTGAAGTTTAGATTTGGGTACCACCATTGTGTTCAAATATATGATAAAGTATTTCAGATCTATAAAAAAAATTGCATTTTTCTTATGCTTCTGTAGAGAAATTTTACGTGTTTTTTGCATTTCTATTTAGGAAATATATCAAAAAACCAAAGAAAAAGTTAGGCCCGTTACTTTCAGTTTTAATTAGGTGTTTGAATATGATTGGTATAGCAGGCTGATATGTTTTTTTTGTCTTTTTTCTAGTTTGATTCTTGAATATCATAGAAATCAAAGCATTAAGTGAATTTTTTCTAGAGATCTCGTTTGGTTAAGCATTAGGAGGTTTTGGGTGTTTCGAAATTTTCAAAGTTTGAAGGATGAATTGTCAAATTTTCATGGTGTTTTCATCGATTGCTTGAAAGGAAAGATACCTTATTTACGCTAGATAGAATTCATCAAAAAGAGAGTTTCCTTTCATTTAGAATACTATTCTTGTACTTGCTACACACTCCATAAAACTTCACTAACTGTCAAAGATAAAATTGAATGGTAGCTTAGGTTAAAATTCTTAGAAATTTGAGTGATAAGTTAAAAGACATGTTCCAACATCTATAAACATAGGAGCTTTTGTTTCTTTCCTGCACTGCATCGTGACGACTGTGTGGTTCTTCCACGTACCAATCGGTATATCGAACGGATTTTCACATACCCTTGAGGTATATTGAAAGGTTCTTCACATACTCGATAGTATATCGTAAGACCCCTTTCGAATGGTTATGCATTAGACAACACTAACACTGATTTGAGATCCCAAGTACCTTGATTATATCAAGAGACCCTTCTAGGAACCTATACCAACTGAGAAAACACTTTTGGTCGTCTTGTTGGAGAAATACACCAAGAACAACACTCAGGTAGCTACTATGCATGTACCATCTAGGTAGTCGGGTATTCAGGAAAGGGCATGGTCCTGAACCTCCTTGTCACGTTTTACTATTGGAGCCTACGGTATATCACGATTTGTGACAACTTGACACTCTTGGTGAGTATCTAAATTTTAAACCCCTCTGAACACCTAAGTTTACTTGTATCCTTAGCTTGCATAGGAATTTTATGCGATCTTTTCGATTAGACGACCATTTGGGTAAGGTTTTTTGCTAAAATTTTGGTTGAGCCACTTGTGAGAAGATCTTACAGGTTGTAGGGTTTACCACTTGAACACCCCCTTTCCAGGGAAGGAAGAGAAGGGGAAACAATGGACCAACCGGCTACAGCTGATCCACATTTAGAGGGAATCCCGATTACAGGAAGATTATTCTTATTTCGAAAATCCATCTACCCCTACTCCAGTAGTGGTTCAACATCCTTCTTCACGTTACTCAACTTTTCACTTTCCTATGGAAGGGTATTCTGGTGAACGAGACTGGGTATTTTCCTAGCCATCATATGACCCCGTAGCATCAGAATTTGGTCTAGCCCCTCCATTTTGGGAGACTTTCTTAGGACATCCATTTCTGAATATGGCACTGCTACTTTGTCATATGTTACCCCCTCGGATGTCAGATTTACCCTGAATGATGAAATTATCGGGATAGTTCAAGAATATCTGACTCACTTGCCTAGATTGGGGGAGAACATAAGAACACAGAGTTTATCTCCCTTACCTACCCGTTCGAAAATGTCTAGTCCTGAATACCATGCTCTTGTTCAGTCTCATGTTGCTATTGTTTCAGGAATACTGGTTCAAATTAGTGTGGTTTCTTACAATCCAATTTAACCTTCTATCCCTGCCCTATCAGTTCAAAATATACCACCTATTTCTAGTTCTCCCATAAATTCCACCACTAGGGGTCAATCCCTAGCCCAAGTTGTTTCAACAACTAGGAGAGTTGCTTCAAGTGCTAGGTAGAATATTTCTTTAGGACATCCTGTAGTTAGTGGGCATTCAACACCTGTAAATATGGTTATTCCTTCTCCCATGGCACGACAACCATCATGGGTACAACCTATGTCTAGTCAACTTGCATGGGGTTATACTTATCTAGGAAATCAACCTGCAATGGAAAATCAAAATTATCAACCCATTGCCTTAGGAAGTATTTATCTTGGGATCCCTTATCTTGGAAATATGAATACCCCATTGGGGAAACCAATTTGGATGAATGTCCCTACACTTGAGGGACCCCCTGTCGAGCCATCCGGAGGTCCACCACTTGAAGGTCCGTCATTTGCAGGTCCACCATCCGGTGGCCTACCTGGAAGTCCACCTCCTGGAGGTCCACCATCTGGAGTTCCACCACCTGGAGGTCCACCATCTAGAGGACCATCAAGAGGATCATCTAGAAACCAACCACCACAAAACAAACCTGTTATATGAGAATTATCGTAGCCTGTTTATCAATAATCTTATGGTCCTAATAGGATACAAATGCCTTATCAATATTACCAGTATCCTCAACCAAATCAACAATTACCATTTCTCGATATACTTCATCTGACGTATCTGTCATGATTGATTAACGATCCTATTCACCATGATCCTTCATGGCCAGCCATTCATGTAAAGTTACCTTTGGATATACCCAAATTTGATGGTAATCCCGGTAAAGATCCTAAAAACCATGTTATGACTTATAATCTTTAGTTCTCATCGAATTTTCTAATCGATGGTTCTATCCGTTTGATACTTTTTCAAATAAGTCTCACCTAAATTGCCACTAAATGCTATATAGAATTACCTTAGCATTCCTTTTGGGATTTCAACACTCTAGCAATGGCCTTTTTGACGCATTTTTCAGTTACCGATTATAAATGAAATGTGTATAGACCTGTTGACATCACTTCACCAAACCACTTCCACCCATATATCAGACCATATACATGAATGGATATGGAAACATAGGTTGATTAAGGATTCCATTACCGATAATTTACTCGTTGATTGGTTTACTAAGTCATTAATTCCACCCAATTCCAGGGATGTTTCCATGGTAGGTGTTGTAACTGAATAACAATCCATTAGCTATGATCAGTACCTAGACTTGGTTTATTCCTAGTCGGGCACTTTGTACGATTTGATTTTAAATGATCCTCATCCTACTTCAGACCCTTCAAGACCTTCAACGAAAATGCTTGTCGACGGCATGACCGGTTCTGTCCAAACACAGTCTGCGGCTAAATCCATGAAAAAACAAAACCAAACTGCTTCACCTACCAGTCATATTATTGATAATCCCAATACTGCTTATGCTCCTATTATTTCTACCGAATTCAATGTGGTTCAATCCTCATAATCTTCAGGAATGAAGAATAAAGGAAGAAACAAATCCAAGAAATTTGTGAATCAATAAGAAGATAATAAAAGAAAAATTGTGGATGTCGAATAAAAAAATAAGGGAAAGGTTAAATATCCCTGCCTAATATCCAAATAATGTCCTCATTGCGAGGAGGTTAGAAAAATTATGAAAAACACTTCCACATCAACAGTTTTGACTGATCCTTTCCCTACCCAACACCAATTGATTAACCATCAATCCTTGCATGGGTCTTCCTCATCTTCCATTGATAAACGATGTCAAGTGAATCGATTCATACTACAACTAGATCTCAGAGCTATGACCCTCCTCCAGAGAAAAAGAGCGATAACGCTCCGGTTGATAAAAATACAACTTCCATCCCTCCTCCTACAAACGATCTTCAAATTGAAAAACATGTTCTTAACGCAACCCTCTGGCCACGCAAGAGTACAATTCATAAATTAGTATTTAATCCTAGTGCGCATGCCATCCAATACTACAATGTAGTGGAATATTTGTCCCAAGCACCATGGGCTATGTATTCCCTCAAAGTACTCCAAATGTGTCCTACACAGAGGAAGAATCTGTTGTTGGTTATTGGAGATATGGATCCTAAGAATAGTAATGTTATCGCTTTTAAACTAGAGTATTTGAAGTCTAGGATTTCCCATCAACTAGATTTTAAAATATCCACGAAAGTTATTAGGAAAAATTCCATTGTAACCTTTTTGAACGAAGGTTCCTCAACCTATGTCATGTCTCTATCATGTTGGAGAGCTATAGGTTCCCCTGAAATTAACCGTTCACCTACGACTTTGAAGGCATTTGATGGTCGTGGTTTTCAACCCTATGGATTATTGTCATCCTTATTAATAGAATTAGGGGGGAACTCAGTGTCCATCCATGTCAAGGTTGTCGATGCTCCTCTAAATTACAATCTCCTCCTATGTAGGAATTAGTTCAAAGCGATGCAGGTAGTGGCATCATCCATATTTCATGTGATCCAATTCCCATTCCAAGGGAAGATTGTTACTGTTGATCCATTAAATTTTTGTTCTCCAGATACGAGTTCTAATTTTGCGAACAATGTTCCACTCTTAGCCTCTTCGGATCTGCAATATCATAAAATTAGAGTAGGTCTTCTTCAATACTCTTCACTTATGGGAGTATTTCCATCAAAAAATCCTCCTCCTCATTTGCAGGTTGCATATTTGAACATGATCTCCTCGACGATTCATGACACATCAGCTAAAGAGAAATCAATTGTTGATTCGACACCTTTGAGTCCTTTTGAATAGATTTACCAGGCTATTCAATCCAACTTTGATGACCCCAAAATTAATTATCACCTTATGGTGGCATCAAACCCCTACCGTCTACCATATACCGTTATATTCCCCCGCCCATCTCTATATTATCCTTTGTACCCTCTTCCATTGGATGAATCCACTATGGAAGTCATGTCTTATGATGAGATGCCTTGGAAAGATCATCACCATAGATCTTCTCTCCTTCCCCATTACCAATTGGTAGAATGTCATTTAGATTCGTTAGTTTCATCTAATATCGTAATTTCTCCTCAATCTCTTGTGCTCATCCAAAATGTTGAGTCTAAAGTTACTTTGAGTAATATTACTAACACCACTCGAGTCGATATATTAGTGAAACCTGGAGTGGTGGAACACATTCATTTGGGCCAGAACTGTTCTTCTCCAGAAGTTCAAAGTTATATGACCTTTTTCAGAGAATTTAGACATACGAAGAAATGTCAGGGATTGATCCTCACATCGTTGTTCAGGAGATCAAGACATGCCATGACACCAAGCTTTTGTTGGTCGTGATGGTCAGATATCTTCAATGTAGAATACAATGTCTTAGTATCACCAAAATAAATGAAAAAATGAAATATACTAGAAAATGAAAAACACAATGACAATGGAATATTTATTATCTTGGTAATCCCACTGATCATCCTCAGGTAAAGGTAGATCAAGGTCACCTCTGAAGTTGGTCCTCGCATAAGTATATTCTTCCACCATCAAAAGTTGGACACGCAACCATCATAAGAATACGAAACTGTAGATCACTATGGGCCCACCACCTCCTCCATGGCATGGCATGGCCTCCACCCATATCAAAATCCATGGGTCTTGTGGCTCTATCCTATTCAAAGGAACCTGAGGACGCATTAAAGGGACCCTCTCTAAGAAGAAGGATATCACTATTGCACGTAGTCGAACTACTTGAGTTCCCTCGGTAACACATCATTAGTTGGCCCTTGAGGCTCATTAGAATCCCTTTGCTCCAGTTGAAAATGGTTGGAGCCATACACTCCAGTGCATACAACATGTGAGCTCGAGTCGTCTAATGGGAATCCCTATTTCCCGCCACCTTCTCTATGGTAAATGCGACGGTCCTCAAAGGCCTATCCATGATGTGTTTGATTGGAATTTTTCCTCCTTAAGACCTTGTCCCAATCACACAATGCTCATCAATCAGGTCAATAAAGATCATCTCTCCCCCTCATGGTTCAGAGAGAGACACCAGACTCCTTCTTCTAGAGAGTATGATCAAGAAATATATATCCTCTACATCTATGATTAGGATATGGGTACACACTTGGAAATGATGTTGCTTGGGGTCCCACATCCTAATCAGATGGTCCAATAAATGAACATGGACTCTCATGCCTGAAACTCTGAAGTATTTGAGAATCCCACATTACCTTAATGCCATTACCATGTTTGGATCACTAGCTGCTTGGGCATCATCTAACTCGTGTTCACGTTCCGTCCAAATCACCATGATTTGTTTTGTAACCTATGTGACATCCACAAAACATGCATTAGAAACACTTCATGGAGGAAAAATGTGGAAATAATTCTTTAAAACATTATTTTAGAAATGTTGGGGCCATCGAAGTTCTTTCCTTAGGGAAACAGGGCACCAATGCTTTCTCCCCTTAGGAACATAGTGAGGCTAGAGCTCTTTATCCTTTCGGGGAGTGTGCCAATGCACTTCCTAAAAGAAGGAAGAGTGTCGCCTAGGATGCACTCTTCCCCTCTAGAAATATAACCTAAAACCATGAAAAATCTTGATGGAATCAAAAAAATTTACTATAAAAATCAAGGGAAGGGGATAATCTATTACCTAGCCCGAACTTCTTGATGAATGGTTGGCTATAAATCCCAGAATCCTCGCCGCAAGATCGCCTCTAAAAGCACTATTTTTCACCAAAAACTCATATGGTAAAAACAAATGGTAAATATTTTATACTATTCACCTTTTTATCCTATTTTTGGTTTAAAATGGAAAATAATATTTAAAATTAGTCAAATATTGTTTATTTTTACCATATTTTCCTAAAGTTTTAAATGTGAAAATTTTCCAATGGTCTTTTTTGAAGATTTCAGGACTTGATTGGGTGTTTTTTGGCTAAGACGAAATCTCCTTTTGACTTTTTCATGCTCCATGTCAAACTGAAAAATCTTTTGAGTGCCTTTTATACCCTATTCATGCTCATTAAAAACTTAGAGAAAAGGTATCGAGTACACTGTTATCGATTTTTTGAACTCGTAAAACCCAATAGGAAAAAGGAATTCACTTGGAGTTGTCTTTAAGCTCTTTTCAGACTCTCTAAATAGGAAAAGATCGCCAAGTGAACTTTATTCTTTCACGCTTGTCAAAGTATTTGAAAATTCATCTATCAGGTGATAGTTTACCCCTTCTTCGGATCGTTTAGAATCATTTACAAAAAAGGTACACTCTAGTTTATAATGATTAGAAAAGTTCTCTTGGGTATCGGTTTATACTTTTTTGGACCTTGGGGACAAAACTTACAAAAAAATCCATCTTGGAGTTTTCTTAGTCATTTCATACTATTTAAATATGAAATGACGATCAAGTTTTCCTTCTTTGGACTCATAAAATCAAGCGATGAATGACCCTTTATGGGAATGAACCCTTCCTTTCTCAGGTTCATAAAACATATGAGGTTGGACTCATCCTATGATGAGCTTTATTGAGCCTTTTTACCCTTTTGAAGCTTGTTAAAAAGAAAAGAGGTACTCATCCATCGTGATGGGGGAATTAAGGGAATGGGAAGACATTTTTCATTTGTATTAATGGAAGCTTAAAGTTTCCCTTTAACATGGAACATGTCTGCATTTCATTCAAACAATTGGGTATTTAGCTTGCCCTCAAGTCGATCCACTTTCATGGGTTATTTTAATCCTTTGAGTCAATTCAAAGAATGCATTGTCTTGTCCTTGCATTATGTCTGGTCTCCTCCTCGATTGAGTCAATGCTTCCAAGTCACTTATCGTTTCGTTCAATGTTCAAGGGGAGTATTTACCATAACTTACTTCTATAGTTACCTTAATTTTCTTCGAGTCAGTCATATCTGAGTTAGTCTTATGGTCGATAATCAAAATCACTTCATGAGTGCTCTTGTTCCAAGTTTCATGTCAATGATGGGGGAATCATCATGGCCCTCATTCGACAATTCTATTCCCGTCAACATCAACACATCGTCTGGAAATTAGTCTTAGAAACCAATGAGTACCTTGAAGTATGCATTCCTCAATGGTAGGTTTCCTCACTTTCGACAGTAGGCTTCCATTATTGGCCTCTGATTAGAAGATTTCATCGTTTTTTCAACTGCAAGTCATTTATTCACATTTGGAGGAATGTACTAGAGTACCTTTGGAATAAATGACATTAATAATGATTTCCCTCTAACTTGTTAACGACAGACATTAATGACCGGCAAATAAGTGGTTTCCACCATGTTCGACATCATGACATCTATTCACATGGATAGAATCGTATTATTTGGGATTGGATTGAATACCCTGAGTGTTTAGGTATTCGCTTGAATATGTGCATATATTTAGGTTGCAATGGAGTATTTTTTAGTCAATGCATGGATCCACAATGTATTTCTGGTGGCTATGCTCAAGTTTGAGTCAGGATGACATAGATCTAGAGTGTATATTTTGTAGTTATGTCCCGATTTGAGTCTTGTTTATCATGGATCTATAGTGTATTATTTGTAGTCATGATCTATTCATTGTACATGGATATGCAGTTTATTGGTCAGCAACCATGTTTTGGATGGGATAGAGTATAACTCAGAGTTTCTGGTGATGTCAAGTCTTCACTCGCCACTCTTTTTCCCATGATCCCAAATCACATCTAGAAAAGTATTTCACCTATCACATTCCTCTAGATTCATACATTTGGGGGCATTATGTTACACCTAAAAATTGTCACCTTTCCTAATCCCCTGAAGTCTATTGGTCAAAACATATTTTCAAGGAGTTTTTGCCTAATTCTAGGAGCCCTAACGCACCTTGTCTATTGACATAGGGTGTTATCCAAGCCGGAAGCCTTTTTCCCATTGAAAGGAATCATTAGTGACACTTTTTTCACTTTAAAAAAAAAATTTGGCCCTCCCTTACGCATTATTCTAGTTTGTAATGGGCGTCAACACTCTCAAAATGGAAAAAATAAGATATTTCTAGAACCTTCTAGATGAAATTCCCCATGGAGTCCCAACTAAATGGAGTAGGTGGCACTCATACCCATAACCTCTAGGGATGATCCCTCACCTTCCTCCCAAACAATATCAACCTATTTGGTCCCTCTTGGCTTATATAATCAACCTTTCCCTCATGGATGAGGGAGGAAAAACGAAATAACCTTTATGCTGGTGGAATCATTCTATGTGAGGGAAGCAAAAGAATATGGTATTGTGAGTGCGAGAGTGTAGATCTTGTGAGTGTGAGTCAAGATAATTGTGAGAACAAGGCTTCAACATCAAGGATTTGGTTGTAGTTTTCTTCTCTATTTTTATTAATACAAATATGTTTCCCTTTCCCATGAATAATTTGTGTTTGATATGAGTCATTCATTGTTTCTATCCTTGATCATTAACATAGACTATTTAGGTAATCTTGTTGCTTTCACTTTTGTATATTTTTCATTTACATTATTTTATAGGTACAATTTATGAAAATAGCATTCAGAAAGCAAGGATCGTCTCCATTGTGAGGTAATAAAGCTTTACATTCAAGTGATTTGACAATCTAAGGAAAGGATGCATTGGTGTGTGTGTTTTGTTCTATATTTTCCCCATGTAGATTAGGGAAACAATCGTTACCCGCATTGATTGAGAATTTTCGATAACATTTATTAATGCCCAAGCACTCAAACGATAAAATCAAGGCCCAAAACAAAGAATATATTTCTATTATTTTATTTGTGGCTCTTCGTAATCCCCATCGATAGGTTGGAACAATGTTTTGGGGCCAATATCTAGGATGATCCCACCCTCACGTGTCTCCCCAATCAACATTATTTATATTTACCCTATATTTTGCAAAGGAATTAATTAGTGCAACCTTTCACCCTTTTCTAATGAAAATGGTAGGACCAAATCACAAATCTAGTCTACTCCACTAGATCTAGTTCCCTTCACTCTACATCAAGGGTTGTTTTCCTAGTTCATTCAGTTACTTAACAAATTCTTATTATGCACATTATTTTCTCATCAAACTTGTTGATCTTCTCATTAGATCACCTTGAAAAGTTTATTCATATTCTTTTATATGCAATATAACATATAACAAATATAATATAACATTTGCACTTGTAATTTGCACGCTTGTACATATATTCATGTATAGCATATAAATCCTATAACTACTTATACCTTTAACATATAAACCTATAACACAATGTTGAATATAATTCATACAACCCCCAATCCATAGTATAATTGTACCCTAAACCCTTAATCCCTAACCAACAAATATTAGAAGATAATATTTCACCCCTAATCCATAGACAATAACATATATAACCTCAGACATATATAATACCTAAACCCTAACCCTTATAACTATAACTCTTATTATATTATCAAGGATTTATAGACCAAAATCCACATGATTTATGACCCATAATCCTTGACGATGATGATGACGATGATGACAATGATGATGAAGATTAATATCAAGATAAATAATATGATGATTACAATGATGATGATGATGATATGATATATATTGTGATGGCAATGATTGTCACATGCTTGGAATCCTCGTTCCACTATGGAGACCTTCTGGTATCATTTCTAAATAATAAATTCCATCAATTATACCAATTTGGAATTTCCATTCCATAGACTTGATGTTCCTTTAAATTTTAATAGTGGAAGTAGATGCATATATATAGTTGTCAATTTTATAAAAATACCCATTCTAATCATTCCTACCATGAATTCATCAATCCTACAACTATATACGAGAGAAGTTCATTCCTCACAATCGTATCCAATCTGTCAATATTTATGTTTCTTTGATAGAGGCCACCTTGATATGGGGTTATAAATCCACAAGGGGGGGAATATTCCCAATTCTTTTACTCAAACACTTAATATACCCAAAGGTGTAGAAACCCCCTACACAACTATCCCCAACCCTATTCCCAATTCCCATAAACCTACATAACACAAGGGATGAAGCCCCGTTATTTTCTCTGCAGTCCCTCAAGTTGTCCCCATCCCTTTCCAATGTTGCAGCATAAGCCAACAAGGAAGTGTTTGTGCTAGGGTCCTAGGCAGTCTAATTGTTGACCAATTTTCTCTCATATTGGCACCAAGAGCATTTGCACTAGTTTATCAGGCTTCTTCCTATGAGAGGATATGAAACACAAATTTTCCTTTGGTTTACCCACTAGAACTAGCATAATACTCAATTTTTCCCTTGTTGAATGACGGACTGACTAATGAGTGTATAATTTTATAACAAGATATATGCATGATTATGTCTTGACAAGTGGCCTCCCAAGAAGTGACCACTTTTCCCTTCTTAATCCCACGTAGGATAATGAATCCAATAATTATTTAAGGTGACTCCTATAACTTGTGGTTAAATTGTTAGTTTTTCTAATATGATTCAAATTGATTAGGATCTTTATATGAAAGACTAAAAAGCACAACAAGATGCATAAGATAGAGAAGATATACAAGACACAAAAAAAATTCCTTTGGGAAACCATAAAGTATAAAACCTCGCAAACTTCCTCATAATAGAACTGTCGCTAGGACAATATCACAAGATGGAAAAACCCAAGAAAAAGAAGTCTTTTTCATATCTCTCTCTCTTTCACATATCATGTGAACTTGAGTGAGTGAGTGTGTGTATAAATGAGGGAGGGTTCCTCCCTATTTATACACATCAAGTGACTGACCTAATAACTTGACTAGGCTGACCTCTTACCCTAACAAGGCCGACTTCACCTAGGGAGACTAAAAAATACATTTATTATATTTAACTTGGGGACTATTCCTCGACTTAAAACAAAGGGTTTACCTCAATTACCATATACAATAATTACATCCCGAAAGGAGGGAAACACATCTCCAATGGGGGTACAACAATATACAATGATAATATACATCATATTATCTTCCAAAGTTACAAATACAACAACATAAATTAATTTGGTTAAAAAATTCAATGAAGGTCAAGGACATTAGATAGGGATATAAACCATTATCCTATTAAACTTCCCCCAACTATGGAATCATAGGCCTCTATCTCTTCTTCATCTCACTTGCATTTTTCATGAATTTTTATATCAACAAGAACATGCAACATTTACAATATCCATGGTATCCTAGACCATATAACTCTAGCATCTATCATTTGCTTCATTACATACATATTCACATCTTGGGGTAAAAATAGGGTGTTAAATTCCCCTCCCCCTTAATTAATGCATCATATTTGGTGCGTATCAACACTATGTACATGTACAAATTTTACAACAAAATATTTCAAAATAACTGAAGGTATGACTCCCACATCACATCCTCTAGTTCCCAAGTTGCTTATTTAGGGTTGTAGTGCATCCATTAGACCTTTACATACCCCATGTATATATTCATGGGAAACACAACCTTCCTATCTAGGATGCACATTGGTTGCAATAGAATATATCCTTTTGATTCCACCTAAATCATAGCCCAATCAATAATGTGGTTAGGATCAGGTATATACTTTTTTAGCAACGAGACATGAAATACATTATGAACTTTACAAGCAAGTAATGCAATTTCATAAACATACCCTATCCTAGATAATATTTCAAATGTCCCACAATATTTGGTTGTTACCATAGGACAAATTCTGAATTTCAATGAACCCTTGTCTAGCCTGACTTTCAAATACACGAGTTCACCAACTTAGAATTTTTTTAATGCTCTACCATTGTCTACATAACTCTTATGTATGTTATGTTCCATATTCAAATTATTCCCGATATTTACAATTTTCTCTTCCATATCCTTAAGCAATTCTATCCCAATCACTATAATGTATGTTGGATTCTCCCAACTGATTGAAGTATTGCACTTTCTACCATACCAGGATTCAAATAGACTCATCTTCAAAGAAGCATTATATCCATTGTTGTATTCAAACTCCAACAAGTACAAATAATATTCCCTTTTATATGGTTAATCCAACACATACATTCTCAACATATCCTTAATAAATTTATTTAAGCCCTTTCAGTGCACCCACCCATCTATGGGTTATATTCTGTACTCAGATTTAGATTTGTCCCAAATCCTTTAAACAATCCTTTCCAAAAGTTTGATGTAAACTTTGTCTCTCCATCTAAGACATTATCCTTTGGTACCTCGTGCAATATAGAAATATACTTTATATACATATATGTTGTGTTATCTTCTTTATGTGTTGACTTGATTGGAATAACGTGAGAATCCTTCGTTAACTTTTCCACCACTACCATGATGGAGTCCTGCTGCTTCACTATCATGGGAAACTTAGTAATGAAATTAATCATCACATATCATTTCCACTGTAGTATTGGTAATGGCTATAGAAAACCTGCTCGATTTATGTGCTCCACTTTTACCTTCTAACATTCCATGCACCTAGTTATAAACTCATCAATGTATTTCTTTATTCCTAGACAAAAGTATTGACTTCTTACTAGTGAAAACTTATTTTGGTATCTAGGGTGCCTACATATGGAACCTTAAGCATATCATTCATTACCAATTTCATTAATTCAATGGAATTAACATAAACTATGATATTTGAGCATATAGATATAGCCACATAAACTAAAGATATATACTATGAAAATCAAATCAACAATCAACTAATCATGTAACAAATGAGATATCATAGATAATTACACAAAAACTAGAATATGTAAGAAGAAATGAATGATATATTTCATGTATCTTCAATGAATCGAGGTGAACAAAATATATAGCAAGGCAATTCGAATCAAGTCAAAAAGTTTATTCAAATTTCTCATATATTAATAGGGAATCTAGTCAGGTTGAATTAGATCCAGATACCCTTAGTTAGTCATGGGCACTCACCTAGAATAAGTTTAATTCATTATGTGACTCACAGATCACTGGTTCAACTGAAGAAGTCCATTCAAATCCCTAAACTCTCTCAGCTAAGGCGCAAATGACTTAATTGGAGTGATAATGACTATTATGGGTTAGTTAGGGTCAGTTAGGACCTATATTAGGGGAGCAAATCTAGTCCTTAACTGACTACCACCTAAAATCACGGGAAAAATCCCCAAATCAAGGAAGGTGCTTTATAAATCTAGGATTTTAACTCATGGTTGATTGAGGTGGTAAATTTAGATTTGGTTTGCCTCAATAAATTCATAAGACCGAGTTCTAGGTAGCTAGGTAGAGGGTTATTTTCTCTAACATAAACTCTATTTTTATGCATAAGAAACCCATCATATTCCAACCTATAGCATTTGTAACTATGTTGTACATTTTCTTGCTGTAATCCTTCTTTTACCAAAAGGTAATGTTGATCTAATATGATATCCTCAAGAAACTCAGTTCTTAAATACAATTTACACATGTTAATGGTTGTAGCATGCACATTGCATGTACTCTTTTATTAATTGCATCAACAAACCTATTCTATTTTTCCTTAATAAGTGTGATATCAACATCGTTTCTACTTGGAATTCAATGTCTACTTTGCAAACAATTACTTCAAATAGCTATGATTTTTTCTTAACTCAGTATTCCTACCCATGAGATATTGTCGCAACATCTTCAATGCATGTGCAATAATTGCAAGCTCTAATTCATGTGTGACATAATTCCTTTCATCCTACTTTGGTTTTCTAGATTTATAATAGATGGCATGCCCATTTTTTATAAGAACTCCATAAATTCCTTCTTTGCAAGAATTTGTGTATATCGAAAAATCTTCATTTGGATCAATAAAATTGAGAATTGGTGTACTAGTGAGTAATCTCTTTAGTTGTTGGAAAATTTCTTCACAGTGTGGAGTCCATTCAAATTTGAATCCTTTCTTTTGCAATTATGTAATTGGATGTGCTTCTTTTGAGAATCCTTCTATAAATATTTTGTAGTATCTAACCAATCTCATAAATGATCTTATGGCACTACAACAAATCCTGGAATTAGCGTTCCATTTAGTATCCCTTTTTAGTGTATATTTTTTTTATAATGAGTGGTCAAACTAGACACTAAATGGGATGTGTCATGGACAAAACTTAAAGCGTCTCAAAAAATGTCTTTTTTTGCATCCTAAATAGCATCCTTTATTACTTCCAAAATAGCATCTATTTTTTTGCTTCCAAAATAACGTCCAACTTTGTTTCCTAAATAACGTCCAACTTTGTTTCCTAAACAACGTCAAGGTTTGCTTCCTAAATAACGTTCTATTTTTCTTCCTAGAGAGCGTCCTATTTTTCTTCCTAAATGAAATCCCGATTAGCGCCATATTTACATCCAAATTAGCATCCAATATTGTATCCATTTTTTCTACCAATTTAGCATCCCATTTTGCACCACGTTTTACTTCCAAATATGTGCCAATTTTCACTTCCAAATTTGCACCAATTTTTGCTTCCTTTTTTGCATCGTGTTTTGATACCAAAATTATGCCAAATATTTCTTCTATTGTTGCACCATATTTTGCTTCATATGTACTATCATGTTTTGCATCCAAAGTAACATCTTATTTTGCTACCATATCAACACCATGTTTGGCTTCATCATTAGCACCAAGTGTTACATCCTTTTTAATGCCTAGTTTTGCATTTCTATTTACGCCCACATTAGCACCATGTTTTTCTACTATTTTAGAGGTCAATTTATCATCCATTTTTACTCCCACACTAATGCCACATTTTGCTTCCTGTTTAACTCCTTGTCTTTCTTCTTATTATGCTTTGTCATGAATACCTAATTTAGCTTCTCATTTAGCATCCAATTTTTCTCCTTTGTTGGCCACTAGTTTAGCTTCTACTTTGGCTTCTACTTTGGCATCCAAAATAGCATCAAAATTGAATTCCAACTTAGCACCAAGTTTTGCATCCAATGTTGCTTCTAGATCTAGAACATAGTGGACTTCCATTTTAGCTCATGCTTTTGCTTCCTTATTAGCACCACGTTACACTTTCTATTTAACACCTACAATCATATCCAATTGTGTGTGAATACATTTATTATATCAAATTATTATAATTATTCATTAATTTCAAAAGTTCTCATATATTATTTACTTCATAGTTCTGAAATAACATAATGAAACATTCAAATTAATTGCAAATATTATTATTGAAATTAATTGCATAGCATTTATGAAGAAATTTAACAAAAGCATACAACATTTATCCAAAGCAGTAATATCATCATATCTATTAATTTTCCATGAAAAGATCATCAACAACTTCCAATATATATAAATTTAAAATATAATAGCGATAACATCAACATTAGCTTTCATCAAAAGAAGTGAAATTATAAAACATCATCGCATCATTAATGTATCATATAGATCATCATATTAAGGTTAAAAGAACAAGTGAACTATATATATATATATATATATATATATATATTGTGAAAATACCAATATCACAAGAAAAAAATTGATATCCACATCTAGAAAAGTCAAAATGCTCAACAATAATCAAAGTTTATATGTCAACATGAATCTACCATACAAATCAAAATAACCCAAGATGTAATATGAACTTAGATAATCACAAAAATTATAATATGTGTCTAGTAGCATGGAGAAAGCAAAAAACATTCACAATCTCAATAGTAGCATCAATGGCTACCATCATCATCGTCATTCCGATCCTCACCCTCATCCTCATCATCATCATCTATCCCAACATCATATCCATCATCATTTTCATTTGATTCATTTGTTTAATTATCATCAATATATTTCTCTGGTACATCAGTGACAACATTATCAGGATCATCACCTACGTAGTCATCTTCACCATTTTTTTACAAATACCAAGAAATAATCAACTTAAAGCATTAGTATCAATTTCATTAGTATCAATTTCATTACAAAATGCATATTCTTTGTTATGTTGTAAATATTAATGTGATAATTTAGGCATTCTTATGATTTTTCAAACCATGAATATAAACATCATCTCATCAACAGATAGTAACCACACATATCAAGTGTATCCACAACCATGCATACACACGTGTACACCATAAATTTTCATATGACAATAGAAGAAGACATAGAGGAAAGGAAAATTAGACATCCCCATGATTATATATAAAGTGAAGAAAAATATGATATCACATATATTATTAGCTTTGAACCATATTTTTGTCTAAAGTCGTTATATCATTAAATCTATATATATAACATGATATTCAAACTTTATCTTCAATAGCATATTAACCATGGTTTTCATCTCTCAATCAAGTTCATGAATTGTTTATATTGTAATCTAAGAGTAAATTTAATATAACATGCTTGATAATATCCCCTCATAAACATGACTAAAAGAATATTATCATAGATATAGTTTTTAACATAATAATAACATCATTGGTATAACAATCGCAAAGCTTCGTTGGAGTCATGTTATCCAAGTACCAACAGGAAGTAACAAAACTCAATTATGTTACTTGGAATTCGGTTGATATCCTTGAATGGCCATCAGAAGCAAGTTGAAACTCACTATAAATAAATAAAAAAGGCTCGAATGGACGAAACATAAGTTAAGTTGGATTTGTGACATCTAAGTACTATTAGGGACATCCTTGCTTAATCGTTCCATGGACTAAAAGTTGTTTATTTTGATGGTTTTTTAAAATAGGGTTTTTCTTAGTGACATGCAATGCAATTTATGAATGATAGGATAATATTTTGAAAATGTGTCGAGTGAGTGCATGGGCTTTGCATTCATCTCACCCTTGCCCAAACAGAGGTGCAAGAGGCATTGAAAACTACATTTCGTTGCTTGGTTTGGATTTTATGCCCCCGGTTGAAATTTGTTTGGTGTCCCTTGATGGCCTTGATAAGCAAGAAGAAACTCACTATAACTCAAAAACCATGGCTCCAATGGACAAACCGTCAATTTTGTTGGATTTGTGACAGTCAAGTACCACTAGGGGCACCCTTGTCTGGAGACTTCATGGACCAAAAGTTATCTATTTTATTTGTTTTCTAAACTAGGGTTTTGCTAAGCGATGTGTAGTGCAATTTTTGTACGATAGGACAAGATTTTGAAAAATGTTCCCAATGAGTGTGTGGGCAACGCAAACATCTCTCCCTTACCCAAAGACACTTGCAGGAGGCAACGAAACTCAAATTTGTTGTGCGGTTTGGTTTTTATGCTCTCGGTTGAAATTTGTTTGGTGTCCATGAATGCCATTGGTAAGTAAGATGAAACTCACCATAACCTGAAAATCAAGGCTCCGATGGAAAAACAATCAGTTTTGTTGGATTTGTGACACTTAATTACCTTTAGAGACACCACTATTCGGTGGATTCATGACTGAACGTTGTATATTTTAAAGGTTTTCTAAACTAGGTTTTTCTCATTAACATGAAGTGCAATTTCTGCATAAAGGTGGTTAAAATGAACTGAAACAACTTCCACTTAAAAATGAAGGACGAGATACAGGAGACTAATCACATCCTTGACTTGTTTGAAAAGGACAGTCTCAATCATGTTTAGGGATGTTAAACAAACTTGTGTATTGCCTAGTCAACAAGAGAATTGAAAATCATCCAAATTAAATAATTACGAGAATATTTGATGGAGAAAGATGAGAATATTGCGGTGAAAGCAATGAAAATTATGTGCTTAGATTGGGAAGTTACTATTCAACTGCCAAATTCTTTGGCTGGTTAGTTAGAGGCATCAAGGTCACAACACTCAATAATTACAAGGAAGTGCACTTAGTGACAGTGGCTTAGTCACTCACTTTAGCGTGAATCCAACCGTGGCTATAACATTTTAAAGTGATCCATTTCCATTTGAGAACGTAACCAAATTACTTATAAAGCTAATTACCTCGGTCTTCCACTAGCACATGAAAATTACAACCAATATGACTCAGTTTTAGTTTAGTCGCGAGGGCTGAAAATGTTCAAGCTCAGCTCACAGTAATTTCCTGGGATGAAACTTGATCATACAAGTAAAGGAACCCACATGACCATAACATTATTTTAAATCACCTGGTTTTATTTTATTTCTGTAACAAGTTGTGGAATTCAAACAAACTTGTAGGCTTCCTGACATTGGCGTGGAGATGATGGTGAATGTGATAGTAAACATTGCCCCATATGTGCATGTGCATGTACATGCATGAGAACAATGAATCAAATGGATAATGTGGCAGCAAAGAGATATGATCTGCAAAGAATAGACGCGGTAATATTTTCCCCTCCTAACCACATACACACATTTTAATTAATAGGCGTCTGCCACCCTTGATTCCTAGTCAGCCACGAAGCCCAAACCCTCCTTAAACCCTAATAACACTGCAATAACTATGGTCTGAGTCCAAATTTAATTCAGTTTGGAATCGTTGAATAATTAGTCATTGAATCCCTACATTTTCATATCAATAATTATATTTATCCTCCTCCGCAAACAATGTCATCCTAACCTTATTCTACAAGGAAGCATGCAATATATATTTATTAGTTTAATACCAATTAATATGTGTGCATACATATTAATATATATTGTTTTTACATTATGAGGATTGTAAGTGTGGAATTTTTATGTCAGTTGGAAAGCATGCCACCTCTTCAAACCCTCCTCTACATGGCACGTTAGTGAGCAAGTGGAAGTTGAAATAAACCAGGATTGACATTTCTCTATCATATTAGAAAATTACAGACTATGTTGTGATGCTCTCTGAAATGCTTAAAATATCACAACATTATCATTGTGTTTGTATTTAAATTTTAGTGAAATTTCAGGCCTTTAATTTTGTCGATGAATTGGAAAATATTTATATTTTGTTCAAGGTAAGAATTGTCCTGAACGAGCCGTCCAACTTGTTCTCTTGGTTGCTGTGAAGAATGAATGAATGTTCAGGGAGCCATTATTGGCTCTCCTGGAATTCATGTTTAATTCCCATAAATCATTTTTAAACGGGTAATTTATCGAAGTTTGGTTTGATAGTTCGAATGCAGATTTTCGTGGCAAGGAATGAAGATAAATACCCACAAATTCCTACAGTGGAGCATGTGAAACGAAAGGAGAATTCCCTTTAAAATATTTCTCTGTATATGCGTTATATTTTATGATCAAATACAACGGTTAAACGACTCAAAACTGAAGTACTTTATATTTCCAATGCCTAATTTTGTTATGATGGAGCATGCCTACTTTATATTTCTCTAGTCTGGGTTGCATTCTAATTTGGAAAGCTACTTCTACTTATGTATTGCTTACATGGATTTGATTTTCTATCTCTATTTCTAAACCCTAAAACTAATCCATTTCTAGTGGAAATATATCAACATTCCCATTATCTTTTTCAACAAGTGTCCTTTGTTGTAGTGTCCCCCCAAGATTTTAAATTCTTAGGTTTTGCAATCCATGTACATGTGGTCTCTACAAAAGTTTTATGTAAATGCATCCCATGCTTTGAGAGAACACCCCTTGATGAGCCTTGTCTCAACATGTGTACACCTTGTACAAAGTGAACTTCAAGTGGATACCCTATCTTGACAATAGATTAGGTTGCTTGTGGATTTAATCCACTTTACTGTTGTTGGCCTCCCTCACCTATTATATATGAAAGGAGGAGAGTGTATTTAGTTGTAGTATTCATGTAGAACCATGTGAGAGTTGATTGGATCAATTGTATCTTGAAGAAAACATTGCCTTGAGTCTTTATAGTCGTCTTTATGCAAGGAAGGAAGGTGCTAGGGTTTGTGAAAGACAAAACCTAGAAGATACTTGAAGGGTTTGGGTTTGTGAAAGATAAAACCTAGAGGATAATTGAAGTTCTAGGGTTTGATTCCATGTGAGAAGGACCTAGGGTTTGTGGCAAAGAAACCCTAGAGGAGTCTTGGATCACTTAGTTTGGATATTTTGTGTGATGCAAGCTTGATGAAAGATCAAGAATGGACTTGTTGGTGTTGTTGCTAACTTGTTTTAAAGATTTTGGTGTGGCTAGAAAGAAAAATTAAAGAATATGTAGAGGAACTTGGATAACGATAGTTTACAGGAGTGTGGTCTAGCAACAAGCAATGAGGTGATACGGCTTTCATCGATGTGGAGAACCCCTTTTCAACCACCCCTGCCCCGAGTTGGTGGAGATGAGGATAGGTAAAAGCCTTGGCTGACTTTGATGGCATAGATATGCCCCTTATAGAGAAACAACTTAGCCAAAGGAATTATATAAGAAGTATCTACACCCAAAAGTTGTTGAACATTATAGAAAAAAGGAACCCTTTACAAGGGTTCTGGATAAAGGTGTTCATTGGAAGAACTTACATCATCACTTCCTTCCCAAATAACATGAGTAGCAAAGGGGAAACATGAAAAATAAGATTATACAAATTAATATTTGAAGAAAAATAAAGATGGAATGAAGGTAAATAGTAAGGTCCAAGGAGGAGTAAACTTTACTAGCCTCTATATATTACAGTAAGATAGAAACAACAAAAAATATAGCATTAACTAAATATTCCAGTTCAAGATACTTTTGACAATGAATTTCTAGATGCAACTTCAAATGAAAAAAATCTATTAATCACATAGCAGGATAATATCACCTTCTTTAGAGCTCATGCAAACTGACTAGCTTGAGTAGCATTATCTTCTAGCTTATTCTAGCTCTCAACAATTTGTGACAATACACAGAGATGTACCATTAATCTCTCCTTCTTTGAATGAATTTCATCCCTATGCACCCTATAATCCTAAAATATTTATTCAACAACATATGAGTTAAAATCTATGAAACAAACATGAGACAAATCATATCTCTCTGCAATTTAAAATGTTTTACATAATATTCTGTACTTTTCTAGCATCCAATTACTACTAGAATAAAAATATATTTGCCTTGACCTGCCATTGAGTGATTTTGCATTGAAAACCAAGAAGATGAACTAAATAAATTTCTAACCAATCATATCCAAGACATTTACGTTGTGTTATGAGATCTCTATAAATATTATAAAAATTAATACTTATTTAAATTTCCATAAGAATAGGTGGAAGGCTTGCAACCATCCTAATCATGCCCATCGACAGTGTATGTTAGGTTTAAATATAATACTGGGTAAAATAGAGAATTATATGTATGTTTCTGATTCTTCCCTAAAAATATTTTAATATTGGTGTAGATTCAGAATTTAGCTAGGCCTTATATGTATGTAAAAAGAGAATGTTCAAAATTTCAATAGCCAACCTGTCTATTTTATTTTGTTTTTAATATCATCTTATCATATAGTGAAAAGTCAATAGCTATACCAAAAAAGAAAACAACAATATTATGCATCTAGCAACGAAAAGAAATATGGTGCCATATAAAAATGTTATCAGAAAATGCTAGTTCTGACCTGTTTTCACTCAAACTTGTCTGGACCAGTTGTTTCAACTGGTTTTGAATTAGTTTGTGATAAAAGTGGCCAAGCCATGCATGGAAAACTCCATCTAGCTATCTTGGGCCAAATTGGTTGATTTCATCATTGTTTAGGCCATACCCCAGTCAGCCCAAAAAAATAAAAGAAAAAAGAACCTTATAAGACACTAAACATTACAATCAACCTACATATGCATGCCCCCTCTATTTGCCTCACATACTTTGAAATGTCCCTAACCAAATTAGAGTATAAATTTTTCACTTCTTTGAGTTTGGTTGAAGACTTGGTCAATGTGTGTGGGATACTAACAACACTATGGATGATTAGAAATATGTCCTCAATTATTTTCTAAGGATAGGTTAAGATCAAACCTTCATAAAATGTGTTGCATATGTTATTACTGAAGCTAGTTATTAGGTATTTTAGCTAGAACACACTGTAAATGAAAGTCTGCAGTCTCAAACTAGTATCATTGAATTGGAAAGTGTTGACCTTATGCTGAAATAGGCTCTGCATCAATCCCTTAAACCATTATTCCACCACATACTAAAATTTTCATAAGAATGCTTGAATGTTGGTTGGGAATAATTTCACATTAAGATGGCTTCCAATACTCTCATCATAAGTATGAATAAGGCACAGTGAATAAACAAAAATTTATATGTTCTAAAATCACAGTTTCATCCACTTGTTTAAAGATAGCACTATAAATTCAACCCATACTTAACAACAGTTATGTATATCTATAATTATCAGATTTATACTAAGTATTTCACAGCTGGAAAATGTTGATAAGTATGGCCAACGTTAAGATACATCAGTTTACCCCTTTCCTCCACCTTATTTTTACTGTGTAGACTGTTGGTACATGTATGGTAGATACTAGCAATAGATAAACTTGGTTTATTTGAGTTTAATCAGTCATAATGGGTTGTTCAATAGACAATACTAATATATTTATATTAACACAAGAATGCCAAGCTTATAAGCACAAGTTCAGATCTGATATGATTAAACATTGAAATCAAATACATTCCTAGAAGTGATGTCAACTACTGTAGGTTAAATAAAATGACCACCTTGTGAGAGTCCTCTCTCAACATAAATGCTCAGCATGTAATCATCCAAAGCAACAATATCAGTTGCAAAACCAACTCATAAAGTACCGGAAACGTCTTCCTTGCAATTTGAGAAGACCGTGCAATCAAACATACATATCATATGAAGAGGCCTCTTGACAGTCAAACTAGCATTAAAATAGCAGTCATATCTGAGGCTCATTGATTCTAATTCAAGAGAAAAGGTTGCAAGATGTTCTGCAGGGGTATGGGAGGTATGTTGATTATTTAAATAAAGTAGGTAAACTAAATGATAGAACATCGAGACTAGATAATGAAAGTGACATGTCCACTGCCAAAGGCACTAGCATGGGAGACAACAAATTTAAGCTCTGAAATGACTCTCAAAACTGGATCAGATGAGGATGTAGTGGCTAACGAGAAATTCAATATTTCCATTTTTTCAGAGAGTGAATGCAGAAAGATACAATCCCATTGATTCATAATATAAATGACCCTATAGTTGTATTTCCACTTTGTATTTTCAGTACTGTTGACGTTTCATGTATCACATTTTAAGCAAAATACAAACATGTAGTGTTCAATGTGTATCTCATCAAAAGAGATGTGCCTTAATGAGTCGTAGAGGTGGAGAAATAGGTTTCTAGAAAAAGGGAATCAAAGATCGAATGAATATCATCAGAGGATGCACACTCATGTCACATACTTTGATCAGTGTGAATTTGACAATGAATTTCCATTCCACCAGCAGCATATCAGAGAAAGGTATTGTTATGAAATTTCTAGAAGGAATAATACTAACATCTTCGGCACTAAGACCTCCTAAGTTGGGATGTGACCTTTTTGGTGCTTCCTGAACTGAACAATGACCTTCTTGGGTCTGCTTGAATTGAACCGTGACCTTCTTGGGGCTTGCTAGACTGAACCGTGACCTTCTTGGGTCTGCTTGAATTGAACCATGGCCTTCTTGGGGAAGGCTATACTAAACCGTGACCTTCTTGGGGCTGCTTGAACTAAACTGTGACCTTCTTGGGGTTGCCTGCACTAAATTGTGAGCATCCACGCTTGGGCCCAAGTGGAGCAACTACCATATAAGAGTCAAATATAAGGCACAAAGTGTATTGTGCAATACATATCTAGAACAAAATAAATCATCAATGAGGCCTATATGTCCTGTAGATTCCAAAAGTCAACATTCTATGAATCATGATGCTACTACAAAATGTCATGATCATACGTAAATGATCATACTACAAAGTCAACTTCCATACATCATCAAATTCATCACCACTACTAGAACAAGAAATAGAAATTGGGCCCAAGTGGAGAATCCACTCTTGAATGGACCAGTGAGGAGGAGGTCATGGTAATAGTCATTATAGATAGATTAATTATATACATAGATGACTTTAGTTACTCCTTATCAGTGTGATTTCTCTAGATATAAATTCCTATAGGAGTAAATATTATAAAATTTGTTTTCTAAAACTTGAGAATACTTGCATATATTTAGCATAGTATTGTGAATAATATACAATATAGTTCCATATCTTCACCAAAGCCTTTACCAAAAATTTAACATATCTGTCAATGGTGATTTTCCCAGGCAGTGAAAGCAGGGCATTGTCCCCAACCAACCAAGCAGGATTCAAGACTCTATAATAATGTTTGTGCTACTTATGTATGCCCTTGTGGTTGTTGTGTGACAATTCAAAACATTCAATTGCAGCTTAAGAAAATAAGAGGAATCTGTATTAGATCCTTATGAAGTTTGCAAGAGCACTCAAAATATTTGAATTAGTTTCTATAAGATGACAAATATGGTCAGTAACTAATGTAGTGGAATGTTTTAGAATCATGCATCCGAAGCATAAAGGGTTAGAAAGATTTCATATCTCAAGGCAATGATATGATCCACATCATTTGGGAAAGGACTTAAACATATGGTTGTATGTTTAAGAAAAAGGTGGAATGGAAGATGGCTTGAAATTAGAACTGGGAGTTGAAATAATTACCATCAACACAGTATTCATCAATAGTTATCATTTTCAGAATTTAAATCACATTAAGACATTTATTCTAGAAGAGTGTACACAGAATATAACTGGACAATTTAACAGAGTTGTTCCAGCCTGTGATGAAATGTAATTGGATGAGATAGATCATATTTACCAAAACCTTAATAGAAATATGTATCATCTTAATATATTAGTAATTTTGAACCCCAAAAAATAGTATAACTTTGTTATCGGATTATGCTTAACTTCCAAGGGTGGAGCCAAACAATGTTGTAGACACATCATCATTCAGGTATCTTGTAGCATACTAAAACTGATTTTAGGAGGAAAGGAAAAACAAAGAAAGATCGAAATCCAAGAATATTGACAAGATAACAAGGAAGATGCATATGAGATAGCAAAGATAGTATGTAACTAATGTAGTCAAATGCTTTAGTAACATGCATCTGAAGCAAAAAGGGCCAAAAAGACTTAATATTTCAAGCTAATCTCAATCTCTACGGATCCACACAATTTGGGGAAAATGATATATCTACCAAGGCCCAACACAAGCACAGATTCATGTTAAAGAAAAAGACAGAATTGAATATGACTTAAAATTAGAACTGGGAGTTGAAATCATTTACCACCAACACAGAAATATACATCAATAGCTACTGTTTACAGAAATTAAATTAAATGAGGCATTTCCTCTAGAAGAGCATGCAGAGAATAGAACTGAATAGTTAACAGTTTTTCAGTGTAATTGGATAACCTATATCAGGTTCTAACACTACGTTTTTAGCAATATACATGCATCTTCCTAAAATATTAATAACCTTGAACCCCAAAAAATTGTATAAATGTGCTAGCAGTTTCACTTTTTAAATTCCAGTGATCGATCCTCGTAATTCTGTAGACATGTCATAAGTCATGTATCTCGTAACTTGTTAAAAACGCTTTCAGGAAGAAAAGAAAAAACAAAGCAAGCTCAAAATCCAGGATTTTTTACAAGCTAACATGATGAGGTGTACCTCCACAGAATTTGTCGATGCTAAATATTGATATGAAACATCCAAGAATTGTGGATTTCTCTTAATTTTTGCAGACCCTAAATCTAGTTTGTCTTGAACTCCACAACTATACTTTGAATTCCCTTTGAATTTTATTAATCTATATGTTGCAGCTTTGGAGGCTCCCCATGTTCGTATTATATCCTTATTTGATGTGCCAATTATTGCTTTTCTTGACATGTTTTTAACCTTACAATTCCATTTTACCTCGTTGCATTCAAGTTGCTCAGATGGGGTAACAGCAATGAGATCTGATATCAAGTGCTTCTTCAGTGTCTTCCCTTTACAAAATTGGTGCTAGAATTTGAAGGAGATGACTACATGTTTTCAAGTGATTTGGTCATCCACAATATGTGAAAAGCTTCATAAACCCGTCCAAAAGATAAAGCTCTTTCTTTTTTACCAAATGAAAAACGTTTATGCCCAATCACATAAGTTTCATCATTATTATTTATAAGTGCAGTCATGCGGGATTATTTGCAGATGGATGAGAGTTCTTCAATTCCATAAGCCTTGAGAGGCACATCGTACAAAAGCTGGAAAACTATGCCTCCATGGTTGATCTCCTCCATCATGTTGGATGCCTAGATGAGGCATATAAACTTATTGGTCCCTGCTAGTCAATGATTTCTCTTTAAATTGGTTTTCTCAAATGCTCTCTTCTTCTCATTCTAAGCTGGCGGGGAACAATAACATTAAAAAATAGAAATAACATCAATAACCTCACACTCACGAACACTCCAATCCTAACTCCTGGTTTGGAAGAGAAAGTAGGATTTCCTCAAGAGGATAAGTCTAATGATGGTGCCTTCCCTATAGGGTCGATATTTCAAGTTTTTTTAAACGGTAGTGTGGCAGTAATTTGGGTGCAGAAAGAAGAGATTGTTGGAGTAGTCTCCTGGATGTGGGATTAAAAAATTATGGCATTGAATTGAAGGTCAATAACATGAAGGCGATGCAAACTTTGTTTAAACCATAGATTCAAATCGAGAGGCTGCAGATCTAATGTAAAAGGTATCGTAGAGATGTATGTTTGTTTGAGAAATTGTGATAGTGTTGACCTATGTCTACAAATTATGTAAAAGACAATAAACCTAGCTCATCACTCCACAGCTATTGAGGAGCATTGGATCTATCACATGGATGGTTGATATTAAGTCTGGCGTTGAATCCTTCTATCAAATACCTGGAAAACTAGTTAGATTTGGTAGCTATTTATCCTTAGATATGAAAATAGAATCTCACCAGTATTAAAGAAATATTGTGTATACCTTTTACGCACGTGGAATAGAATTAATTTATTTCTTGCACCAAGATTTGGTCTCATGGAGAAACAATACTCAAGGAAAATAGAAACAATTACCTTCTGAGGAGAGTCTACATTGAGGCTTTTCCACCTTTTGTTGGTCAGGAGATGAGTGCCACTTTATGAAGGGCCAAGAATCCACAGTCAAGGGGATATTCAAGTCCTCAACCATTACTTCAACATCAACCTCAGTCAATACAAAAGGAAAATTTTCATTAGCCTTAGATCAACAAATTATGCAAATGAAAAAAAAAACTAGTTGATTCAATGCTTAAATATAATTATGAGTCTTAATGACAGAGACTAGGAGCATCAAATATCAATGTTTCTGAGAAAAAATTCATATGTGGCTCTATGTATTTTGTTAATAGAAAAAATTTACTTACAAAAAATATAGAAATCACAAATCTTGGGAATTTTAGGTAACCTTCGAGTTCCATTGATTTGTAAAATCGTCTTCATAGTCTCTAAGAGCATCCAAAGATTTGAGTCTTTCAGATCAAGGAAAGAATCCAGTTCCTTGACCCATTCATCTAGAGACACATATACATGCATCCATGACCTCAATTTCCTATGTTGTAACAAACTTGTGTGTCCACATATATGTAGCAGCACAAGAAGTTCTCTGATTGCATGGACGCAGGGGGTTTGATTGGTTAGGAGCAATGCATTTGAAATTTTATCTTGAACCTAGCCCTCTTCTCATCGGAAGGGTTATCAGTATTTGAAGTTCTTCAGGGTTCAGTCCCATTAGGTCTTTAATGGGGAAGGGATATCAGTTGTCTATGTTGGTGTGGATACGAAAAAAATTTCCCTAGTTGAACCCTATAACTAAGATGCGAGTTAGGGGCGACTAGCCATTGCTACAGCACTTTTATAAAACACTCAACCCTGAAATCATTTTTCAACCTATAAATTGTTTCAGGAACGATGCGTACAATTTCAAAATCCTATTGGGGAAAATACAGTAAAACCTTGTTTTTTGAGGTTGCCCAGATTGGAACCTGTTACGATCAATGGGTAAATAAACCCCTTTTTTTCGAGGTTGTTCGATATGGAGCCTGTAATGTGAGGAGCGATAGAAAATTTATGACAAATATGATTCATCAAACATTTTGCGGTGAGAGTTTTTTTTCAAGAGGAAATCAGCTCCCATTTTGATGATAGGAGTTTCATTAGGAAGTTTTTAAAATAATTTATTTGCATAAAATATTCTTCATATATTAATTCTTCAAAATAAATATTAAAATAAAATAACAATCCAAATAAATATTGAAAAACAATACTCTCAAATATTTTACAAATAGAAAAACCACACTAAACACTTTTCTAGACCTAACTTTATTTTATTAAATTTAGTTTAAGATATATTTTATGAAATTAATAGCCAACATATTGGAAATTTTTCTTTTGTTAAATGCCTATGACATTTGTGAGTTTGTTAAATGCATATGACATGGTAAATAATACATTTTCAAGATTGTTATGATAAATGAAAATAATGACAATAATAAAGAGTTGTCGTCCATGATTGGTTGCCTTTGAGCATGCATCTGGATTTTCAATATCTTATTGAATCCAGTTGTGATAATAAAGATAGAAATACATGGATTATTAATAGGATTGTCGTTGCTTATTTTATAGACTTTATAGTAGATTTTGGTCTATATGACGCTTCAACAATTTGATGATGTTTTGTATCTAATATTCTGGTCTACATTAGACACTATCTTTATTTGATGCATCTAAGCACAAACTATATGAGGGATCCTATGGACTATTTGTATATAGCTATAATTTTGACCATATGGACATATACTTTTATTAATATAAAGTATGTATTTTTCAGTTGTGAAAAAAATGACAATAATGAGTTTGTGGGAATCAATGTGTCTTGCATATAGGTGTCTTGCAGTAGCTTGAGACGGTCTTGGAGCTCTCCAACCTTTCTTGAAAAGAAAAAAAGAAAAAAATCTCAGCAAACATATAATATTAACTGAGATCATGACATGTAATCTAATACTATGGGAATTGAAGTTTGAACTAGTGACCCACAGTCTGCCAATTGGCCATGCATAAAGCTTCAAACAAAATAGCTAATATGCGAAATAAATGTTCTCAAAACCCCAAACCTTAGGACAACATTTAACAAAAACCGACTTGGATCTATAAAAAGGGTGCTCATAGAAATGCAAAAGAATGGGGATTAAAGGGGTAGAATAAAAATGACCTTGGTAGTCAGTAATGCCTTCAACTGTGTATTCGATGCATTTCAAAGAATTCAATACACAATTATACCATAGGTCTACATTTCGTTTGATTACGTTTAGTTGCTCGTAGCTCTCTGCTGCCTGTTTTTACTTCTCTTCTCTTTGATGCATTTTTGCACCTGGATGAGGGAAAAAACCACTACAACAAAAGGAGGCATTCATTGGTTCATGTGTTAACATTAACATTGTTGTTGGTGCGGTGATTGAACCCCAATTGGTATCATGTGTAAACTTTTGGTGTCAAGTTAAAGGTGTTTTTCGCATCAATCCAATTATCAATTATTATTTAATCATTGATTAATTAATCATAATTATTATTTATAAATATTACGTATTAACTATTAATTTGTTATTGTTAATTATTAGATATACCTCTAGTTGTTGCACTAGGTGGTTGTCTTAATTAAGTGGCAAATTGACCTTGGTAACATCGGTGTTATAGGTTATACTTGTATATTGACACTCCTTGACTTACATCCATATTGTTGTTTTGGAACTATATAATGTCCATCATTTTTTGAAATCCCTAGCTTTTAAGAGCCTTTATAGTGTCATACATTGCCTTTGTTTATAGGAAGATGTAATTAAATCAAAGTACATACACCCCTTTAATTTGAATATTAGATCAAATATAGAATAAAACTAGTATAGAATGGGAAGCTTTAACTCTAGCATTTCCCCCTGTTGGTCAATGGCTTGCTCGGAAAATTAGAAATGGACAGAGTTTGAATAGGGGAGGATCCATCAATACGTAATAACGAAGAATATGGGGTTTCAAATGAACTAATTGGTATCCTCGAATCAAAAGGCATTATAACACCAGTGGATGCTTCAATAGGTGTTAATGGATATTTTTGAAAGCAAGCAAGAAAAGTGAATTTAGAAGGATAATTGGAAAAGCAATCAGACCCAAGGTGAACAAGTTGTCCATTTGTTCTATAAAATTAAGGGTTCAAGAATATGAACTTATGTAGTCACAAATATCTATAGGGGTATACAAAGCAAGCATTGGCTAGAAATCCATGTTCCTAGCAAAGCCTCAAGAAGAATGTGGTTGGTGAGAACTAGTGTAGAAAATTTAGGCTCCTTTGAAGTCCAAGCTACTTTTATGGCTAGAAATTAGCAACAAAGCTTTTTCTTGGGATTTATTTCAAAAGGGACCTTGGGAAAGCCTGGGGTATTGCATTCTATGTAAATCATGTAAATAATCTCTTTGACACATTCGCTTTTATTGTTTATTTGTTGAGGAAGTTTGCAAATATGCCTCCCCTTAACTTGGACCACGTCTTCTTAGAATAATCTTATTCTTATAGTAGAGAGCATTGAGAAGTGGATGTTGGAAACCTTATTAGGGAATTATAAAGCACTCCTTGTCACTATTGGGCATTATGGAATGCAATAAACAACACTCTCTTTGAGAACATGACCTACTCCCCCCTGGAGATATTTCATTAAATCATATATTCATATGACAGAATTTCGCACATTCCTAGATCAAAGTCATTAAGAAAAATTGAAAATATGACTTTGATCTAGGAATGTGTGAAATTCCATCATCCCAAGGGTTTTCTCAATGGAGCAAGTCAAGTATGCCTATGACCATTTAATGCGAAGAGCATTTAATTTATTTCTATTTTTGTACTGTACCTATGAAGGATAATATGGGGTACCTATGGGGGTAAGTAAGGGTATAATGCTATGTATTGAGGTCATTTGTATTAAATAAGGCCCATGAAGTGTGAAAAGAAACATTTGTAATAAGGCTTACTGTAGGGTTCTGCCTACTAGAAAGCTACTTCTCTATAAAGTACCTAGAAGGATAAATATAAATTATAAATAAGTAAAAGCAATGGAATGAGATGTGTTGTGAAGTATATTGGATGTAATAATTGTAGCAAGTATGTGGCTCGTGGAGTGATTCCTTCCACAAGGAATATTTAATGGTGACACCCTTCCTTAAGGGTTATTTCCATATTCTTATGTTGATTAGGCTTATGGATGTGTTTGTGTTTATTTATGAAGTTTAAGAGTTTATTTTGTTTGTGATACAATTTTTGGGTTACAGAACATAACACTTTCTCATAGTTACTCTTTCAAATATTACTTTGACTCTGGTAGTAACAACTAGGTTAAGTTACATGTCCTAAAACTTCTTTCGAAGTTGTTAAATGAAAATGATGTGGTAAAACTCAAAGTATTCGGGGACTCAAAGCTCTGGTAGAATGAGTAAAAGGTGTTTTAAGATTTTAAAATCTACTTTGCATCCCACTACTTAAACAAATCAAGGAAGTTGCTATTCTTTTTCAAGTAATATATTTATGCCATGTTTGTATCCAATGCAATACAAAAGAAGATGAGTTGTCCAAAGTTGGTGTTCATGGCCAGCCTACTCTCTCTCTTTTTTAATGGAGGAACAAAAAGTAGAAGGGGATTCTACCCTCTTTTCATAATTTCAACTTTTTTAGTTATAACATAACATGAACCATTTATCTTTGTGTTTATGTTGGTTTTTTAGAGGACATGTGAATGGATTTATTTTCCTAAATCATTCATTTTTATCAAGTTTCAAGTGCATTTTTTATTATACTATTATTGTATGAAGTGTGAGGCTATGGTTGTTATTATTAAATTGTTGAGTGTTCTTGTTTATCCATTCACAATTACAATTGTATGGGTCTCAATGACTTGAGACACTTTCTTTCTCATTTCCTTCTTAAAGGGGGTGAATGATAAAAGCTTATTAGTTCATCTTTGAATATTGTAGACAAAACGTAGGCCCTAGGGGGTGAATGATAAAATCTCATTAGTTCATCTTTGAATATTGTAGACAAAAAGTAGGCCCTACACATTAAAAATGGTAGACCTAAATATAATATGGAGGTAACCCTAGGTTTGTAATATAGTTATACAAGTCATTGTGTCTTGGTGTTATAAATTCAACTCATATCTCTAAATGCCTTTGTGATTAACTTAAAGTGCCAAGTAAAAGTCACTCTCGAAGAGTACATAGAGACAATCTTAGATATGCAATTTGTGTGTATGATGTGTGTGTCCATGTGAATTCCCATCTTCTAGTATTATAAGTTGGGAATTTGCCTCTATGTTTTCAATCACTCTTTTCCTATGTAAAATAAATCCCATGGGAATCAAACATTGGTCAATAGTGTAGCGTAATGCTGGAATATTTGATAGGGGCCCTTACGCAACTAATTGTTTTTTTCCTTGAGAGATGTCCGCTTATAAGGCCAAAGATGTAAACAAAATTGATCCACTTTTTCAAAGTAACACTATGAGCATTATTGAAATGCTTGTTTCTTCATTCCATTTTAAACCAACCAAAATGTCCTTAAGAGTACAAAGAAAGTTAGATTTTGTGTTAAGATTGATATCCACTTATTGTGCCTTGTGTTAAGCCTCATTTTGAGATCATTTTTGGCATTAAAATAACACATTTAAATGCATATTTTATTATCTTTCATGTATTTTATGTCATGTAGATCATTATTCAGCACGAGGTAAGAACAAATTTAATGTTTATTCAACTTTGGTTATTAATATCATTTTTATGATTTTATTAACTCAAATCTATATTATTTAAAGCATATTTAATATATTAATTGATTTACATATTTGTTTGCAGGTTATGTAGTATGATTGGGAGAATTTATAAATAAAACACTTTCAGCTTGCCATTCAGCCCGATCTGCGCAATCGTCGTCCAGCTCATTGTCCAGCTCATCACGCAGCTCACCATCCAGCTCGTTAATCAGGATGTGTGCTGTCCATAACCGATTTCAAGCATTAAACGTTGAAGCAATCTGTAAGACGTTCCGTTGACCACATGCCCATATGATAGCATAATCAGCAATCTAGAAGGATGGTGGGTGCATTAAGTTCTCCATTCTATTTTCACTGCTCACGCATTCAAAGGAGGGAACATTCTAGAGGATCATCGTTGTCACGATCCTGTTGCTTATTACCTCGTCATACAGCCCATTCTGCAAAATTCCCTGGTGGTTTTCCATGTTGCCCTAGATTAACGCTCAGTGTATCCATCTCATAATGCAGCTATTTGTTCAGCCTCCCGTCTAGATCGCCCATCAACCTACGCACTGTAAAATATAAAACAGCCTGCAAATAAATTGTTATTGGAGTGGTTGGGTAATAAAGTTGTGTTTTGGATAGTGCACCAACTTGCAATTTCCTTCGCTCGCCACCACTCCACCAGTCACGTAGAAAGAGGAGTAGTTACACCACCACGATGCCCTGTTCACACTAAAGAGAAGCCTGCAAGCCATGTTCACAATGAAGAAAACCATACTCAAAAAAAGAAGGGATATGCCTGTCTGTTGGCCTGTAAACTGTTATTGCCTTTTAGGACTGACTAAATTTAGAAGAGCAGTCGACCACTAAAGGGTCGACTTGCTCAACCTCTTGAAAACAGTGTGTATATAAACACCTCCATACAGAGAGATAGGGGATTGATCAATCCATTAGATAGATAGTTAGTTTGCTTTAAGGGAAGGATATTGTAATTATGTTCCTTCTGTTTAATAAGAACTCTACGCTTTGTTGTTTATGACTGCGTGTGCAAGCATTCGCCAGGCATTATCCATGATTGCTAAGAGGGCCCCTTGACAATCTGTGGTTTCTATTTTCGTACGAGTTTTTGTTATCTCATCCTTACAGATAAGTAGTTTTATTTCTAATTTGTTTAGGTAGTTAAGTTCCTGTAATCATTTATTTTTAAGTTTCCTGTAGCATGTATCTGTTGTAGTTAATAAAATTCATACTATGTTGTTAATGTAGTTTTTGTTTATAAATGGACGGTAACATATAGTTTTCTTTCAGGTTTGCTTTTAATCCTTTCATTCTTAGCTTATTGTTCAGTCTTATTTACAAGCATGTAGAATAGGTGGTCTTTATTAATTTAGATAGAATTTAAATAAGCACATAGAATAGGTTGTTTTCATCAATTTAGATAGATTAAGTTCTGTTTATTCTTGTTATAAGTTTATGCAATTTAAATTCTAGTTTGTTTATTAATATGCAATGATTTTCTTATTTTCATGTATTTGTCTTTGTTTATTTCACTGATTAATTAGGTTTAAATTCTGTCTTTATGCATCTTGTTTTCATATGCACAAAATCAGCTGATAATTAAATCATTTAGGTCTGTTTTTATTATTTTCAGAATACAGATTCTCATTCGGACTGTGTGTCTGGACTGTCATTTGGACCTTCCTTCCAGATTGATGTCCGGCCTTCCATCCAACCTTTAGTGTTCTTAGTTTATTTTTAAACCTATTTTCAGTTCTGCTTCTTTGGTTTTTTTTATTATGCTCTGATTATAGTCATTAGATAATAATTATGTTTTTATTTGAACCGTAGATTATATTGTTTTAAAGTATTTACTAAGTTTTATCTTTAGTTTGCTCTTTCCAACTCATGCTTTGAATTTTGCGTTGTGATTTTGTTCCTTTTAATTTTCGATTTTCTTCTTTTACTGTAGTAATGTTTTGAAATTATGTTTGATTTATTTCTTTGTATATGGATTTGTAGGGTTAGGTGTGTTAATTGCTAGTATACTAGTATCCTGTCAGTTTATCATAGTAATAAGACGTATTCCTTTCACTTTGTGATTATTGAAAAGTCTTATAGAAAAGAACTTAAAATCATCTTTATTAAGTTTTCTACTTGCTTTCTATTTAATTATCTTTATTAAGTTTTCTACTTGCTTTCTATTTAATTATCTTTATTAAGTTTTCTACTTGCTTTTTATTTAGTTTTCGTTATTAAGTTTTATACTTGTTAGTTAAATCTTCCTTGAACCCTAGCTTTTCAAGTAGTTGTTGATAATACATTTTTCAGTCATAAATTATTTGTTCATAAATTATCTAGTTGTTGTGATTGTATTTTCAAATATGTACTTTCTGTGAATAGTTAGCCCTTGAAGTTATTTAATAGGTTTTGGTATATTCTTATTTGTTAGTTAAAATAATACAGTCTGATAATCCAAGTCTGATGTTTTTTTTAGTTCAACCATATTACTAATTTAGGAGTTTGACTCGGTTTTTCATTTTGAATATTTTTCAATCTTTTGTTTATTTAAGTATTTCTACAACGCTCTAGGAACCCCTCTACCTTCGCATATATTTTTTAGCAACTCTAATCCTACCAACCCCGGTCGATAATTAAATATTAGGTGTATTCAATATAGTAGAACACATCCAAACATTTTGGTATTAATTTAGTCGAGATAACACCCAACACCTTGGATTTTCTTAGTAAAAATGAGGGTATGGATGGGGGGGGTTTCCAAAACAACCTTGTAGGGTGACATTTTGGTATCACCATGATAGGTGGTACTGTACTACCTTTATGCAAGGGTGGTGTATGGGGGTCAGGGGGTTAGGGGTGGGGCTGGCAGATCTAATAAACCCAATGGTCACATGATTCAATGTAAAACCCAATGGGTAACAATATTTTTATGGTCCACACCTCACAACCTCTATTACTTTTTATTAACTCCAATATCTCAAGTCCTACAGTATCCAAAAGTTTTATGACATGCATCATCATCGTAGACATCGACGTTGCCATCATCATCATCAATTCCATCTGGTACATCAACATCATCTTGATCATCATCATCATCATTATCATCATCAGCAGCATTAAGTACATCATCAACAAAAATCATCATCATCATTGTCTTATGGTCACTCATATGTCATTAGTGTTCTTAATCAATCATTGCCATTAGGATTCATGTCATGTAATTGTTAAGGTCATTATATTGTTACAATCATTTCGATGATAATATGGTCATTTAGATGTCGTTACAGACATTTAGGTGCCATTAGAATCAATTAGGATCTGAAAGTGCTACCACATGCATAATCATCGTTTACATCCACATTGTCATCGTCATCATACAATAAATCGACATCATTGTCGTCGTCATAGTCATCATCAATATAATTGCGATAATAATGAGCAAGGATCCCTACTACCTCACAAGAATGGATGATATAGTCTTATACTTATCAAATAATATCCATACACTCCATCATATTTATCATAATGCATCATCGGCATGTTGTTAGGGCCAATCAGATGAAATTAGGGTCTATAAAATGTTGTTGGGGACACTCAAATTCCATTAGAGAAATTTAAGTGACATTAAGATAATTTACCCCTCATTAGGATTAATCAAGATCCAAAAGTTCCATGATTACGATCATTTAGGTGCCACTATGATAAATCAAGATCCAAAATTACTGTCACATGAATCATGATCATTGACATTCAAAATTGATGTATCTAACGTTATGTCGTACATTTTTCGAACACAATTCCTAGCTCTAAACCTAGTGCAATTCCTAGCATGGTTCCTTTTGAAATTTCTGGAATTATTCCAGGCGCTATACCTGGCTCTATACCTGGCGTTATGTTGGATGTTTTCTAGGCGCAATTCATGTCTCTATACTTGGCGCTATGTTGGATGTTTTCTAGG
This sequence comes from Pseudotsuga menziesii, assembly GCA_001517045.1. Lineage (NCBI taxonomy): Eukaryota > Viridiplantae > Streptophyta > Pinopsida > Pinales > Pinaceae > Pseudotsuga > Pseudotsuga menziesii. The sequence continues at coordinate 79,386 of LPNX010024574.1, read as the reverse complement.
CACAATTCATGTCTCTATACTTGGCGTTATGTTGGATGTTTTTCCTGTCGAAATTCATGTTTCAATCCTTGTCGCTAACCCTAGATTAATATATGGTGTTATGTTATTCAGGACGTTTTTTGGAGGCTATTTTGGGCGTTATATGGGATGCTTTTTTGGACGTTAATTAGGACGTTAATTGGGATTCTAATTGGGATGATAATTGTGATGCTACTTGGGACGCTAATTGGGATGTTAATTGGGATGCTAATTAGCGTCCAAAAGAGTGCCAAATTTAAAAAGGGATGATAATTGGGATGTCAATTGGGACACTAATTGGGACGCTAATTGGGATGCTACTTGGGACGCTAATTGGGATGTTAATTGGGATGCTAATTAGCATCCAAAATAGTGCCAATTTTTAAAAAGGGATGCAAATAACGCAATTAAAATCACCATCCCATGGAAAAGCGTCCAATTTGTCCAAAAAATGATGAAAAATACACTAAAAGTGATAGTGGATGCTAAAAGAGACGCTAATCATAGGGTTTTGTTGTAGTGTGGTCTCTAATACAATTCTAGGTGCATGCCATCCCATGATAACTTCAATCTTATCTAGATATACTACTATTCCTTCCTCAAATATGATGTGTCCCAAATACTAAATTTTCTTTTGATACAAAGAACATTTACTCAACTTAAAATAAAATTGATTCTCTCTTCACACCTATAGTACTAACCTCAAGTGTTCTTTATGCTCCTACTATGATTTTGAATAATATGAAGACAATCAAAGAATAAAATGACAAAATTATCTAAATAATAACTAAAAATTCCATTCATCAAGCACACAAAGGTAGGTGGTGCATTTGTTAACCCAATTGGCACCACTACAAACTCATAATGGCCATATCTGGTTCTAAAAGCTATTTTGTTGATGTATTTGTACTTTATCCTCATATGATGGTAACCTAATCTCAAATATATTTTTGAGAAAAGCTTATATCCTAATATCAAACCATCCTAATATCATATTGTGTGAGTTCCTTTACACTCGAGCCACTAATTCCTTCACTTATTCAACTTCTTCAAATTTGTTCTTGGGTAGAGTATGGAAGTCAATCCAATGAATGGACCTCATAGGCTCAAACAAGAAGACAAGAATACTAAAAAACAAGGGTTTCTAATGAGAATGGACATAAAAATTCAATAATATAGGGATAAAATCCTCCGACGTAACCTTATGACAAATACTTGATTCCCCTATCTCTTTCATGAATGTTTCTTTTATACTTTTGGTAAATGGTTGAAATAGTTAGGAAGATAGTTTCGAGAGGTTACCTCTAAAAACTACTTTTCCATCCATCCACATTTGCAATTTTTTAATATTTTTATAGAATTTTGGGGTATTTCTTAGGACACACTCTCCTTCCAAGAAGGAAAGGATCATCCACACACACCTTGCATGAAGGAAATATGTGTGTGCCTTCAAAACTACTTTTAGTGAAAATTTAGCTAGAAAGGGTTGATAGTCTGTCCTAAGGTGGAATTAATACATATTAATTCCCCCCAACACTTTATTGAAGGCTAGTTACAGTTATTTGGGAATCTCCAAATGACATTAGGGAAATTTGGATCCTGGTTAGGGACAATTGGATGTTGTTTGGAAAGCTATGATTCCATTAGGGTCACTTAAGCACCAATATATACTATAACGCTTATTCCACTATGGAGACCATGGGTACCATTTCCACATAATAAATTCCATCCTTGAGACACACACACACACAGGCACACACAAAAACACACACACATATACATATATATAGTCAATTGTATAAAAATACCCATTCTAATCATTCCTACCATGAGTGCATTAGTCTATGCTTAGTAAATTTATGCATAGAAAAATTTCCATAAAAATAACTTAGACAACACATAAAAATATAATCCATGGCATTCAAACACATTTTCCAATTATCTTTATAATGTCCTCCAACTAGTTGCAAGTGAAGGATGTTCCTCCCAACCATAGGCATTCTATCAAACCTACTCTTTCTTTGAGAGAGGCCACCCCTAAGATGGGGTTATCAATCCATAAGGAGTGGAAATCTTCCCAATTCTTTTACTCAGAAAACCTTATCTACCCAAAGGTGTAGAAACTCCCTCTACAGTTGTCCCCACCCTTGCACTCATTCTCCATTAGCCTACATAACACAGGGGATGGAGCCCCCTTCTATACTCTGGACTCCCTCAAGTTGTCCCCATCCCCTTATAGTGCTCCAACATAGGTCGACCAAGAAGTCTCTATGTCAAGGTCCCAGGAAATCCAACTACATGCCAAGTCTCTCTCACATGAGCATCGTTCCCATTCACACCAATTTATCTGGTTAATTCTCGTGAGAGGTTATAAAACACCATATTTGTTTTGGTTTAACCACCATAACTACCATACATATAAATATAGTGGTACGAGAACTAGTATCTGATGCATTGCATGTCAGTTGAAATATTAGCTAGGATAAGGCCAATTGCACATGAGCTTGCATTGCCTAGTTGCATAAAAGTACATAATGTATTTCATGTGCCATTATTGAAAAATGATATACCTAATCCTAACCACATTGTTGATTGGGTTGTGACTCAAGTGGAACTGGAAGGGTATATTCCAGTGTGACCAATAGGCATCATTAATAGGAAAGTTACATTGCTCAAGGATAGATTCGTAAGGAAAGAATAGGTACAATGGATGCACTATGAACCTAAAGAAGCAACTTGGAAACTCGAGGATGTGATATAGGAGGCTTACCTATAGTATTTTGAAATATTTTGTTGTAAAATTGTGTACATGTACATAGTGTTGATATGCATCAAGGAGGATGCATAAATTATGGGGGAGGGGAATCTAAAACCCTAGTTTTTACCCCAAGATGTGAACATGCATGTAATGAAACAAAGGCTATATGATAGACTTACATGGTCTAGGATACCATGAATATTGTAAATATTATACATATTTTTTAATATAAAAATCCTTGGGAGCTCTAAGTGAAGAAGGATGAAGAAGAGATGGTGGGATATGATTCCAAAAGTGTGGGAAGTGACAATGGTTAAGGGAGATGACCCAGGTTGACTTTATCTTAATTCACTAGCCTTCATTATCCTTTTTAACTAATTATTTAACCATAGGTTATGGGAGTCGCCTTAAATTAATTATGGGATTAATTATCCTAAGTGATATTAAAAAAGAAAAAATGGTCACTTCTAGGGGATCCACTTGTCAAGCCATAATTGTCCATATATATTTTTAGAAAATTATCCATTGAATAGTCATTCCATCATTCAACAAGGGAGATCCTACATGGTATGGTAGTTATGGCTGTTAAGCCAAAAAAAAATGGGTGTTTCATAACCTCTCACATGAAATACCCTAATAAAATGGTTTGAATGGGCTTGGTGCCCATATGAGAGACCTATGCGATAGTTGCATTGCTTGATACCCTAACACAAAGACTTCATGGTTGGCATGTGCTATAGCATTAGAAGGGGATGGGGGTAGCTTGCGGGATTGTGGAGCAGAGAAGGGGGTACCATCCCTTGTGTTGTGTAGGCTAATGGGGAATGAGTGTGAGGGTGGGGACAACTGTGGAAGGGGTTTCTGAAACTTGGGTAATGTGAGTAGGATTGAGTATAGTAATTCTAAATTTACTAGTTGGAGAACATTTATTAATATAAGTGCCAAATGTGTATTAATTCCATTGTTTATATCATTGTTATGGAAAATTTTGTTAACATAGATGATATGAATTCATTCATGTTGGGAATTATTGCATAAATTAGAATGGGAATATGGATATTTGACTGTTATAGGAATATATATGTATATTCTTCCTCTATTAAAATTATTGGAATAACAAGTCAACAAATCAAAAATCTAGAATTGGTATCAAGGACCAAATTTATTATGTGGAATTGACACCCCATGGTCTCCATAGTGGAAAGAGGTTATCAGGTATGTGACAGAGTGATACTTGTTGAATGATGGAATGACTAATGATTGGATGAGTTTCTAACAAGATATATGCATGATTATGGATTGACAAGTGGATTCCCAAAAGTGATCACTTATAATCAATCTCATAATTGTCTAAGGTGACTCCCATCAATTATGGGTAAATGACTTTGGTTAAAAAGGTCAATGAAAGTTAAGGACATTAGTTAGTGCTATAATCCCTTATCCCTGCTCACTTCCCACTTGTGGAATCATATCCCATCATCCCTTCTTTATCCTTCTTCACTTAAGTCCTAAGGATTTTTATATTAACAAGTATGTACAACATTACAATATCCATGGTCTTCTTGACCATATAACTATGTCAAGATATGGGGTGTTACAATGATGATCATCGTCATCATCATTATCATGATCATCATCATCAATATGGTCATCATAAAATATAAAATAAAAATTATATTTATATATTATATAAAACATGAAAAATAACATTTAATGTGTGAAATTTTCATTTAATTCCATCCTTCCAATTTTTTTGGAAATAATAACAAATGACTTTTGTTCCCAAAAACCATAAATTGGACATAACAACATGTATCCCATTTATTTTTTTTAACAAATTTCTTTTTCTTTCTATAAAGCTAATAATTAATATTTTAATTACATTCCGTACACCTTTGAGTTCAAAACAATTTTTTTCTCTTGTTTATGTAAAACCAAAAACTAAAATTACTATTTTTAATAGTTGAGGTACTTATGTTTGGTTACATGATTAAATGGTGAATCTATAGGCAACACGATTGATCTACAGTCTTGGAAGCAAGGAAAACTTTAAGGATTCATAAGTATCTAAAAATGTAGAAACCTTGGTAAATCTTATTAATTCTTAAAATATCAACTATCATTGGTAAATCTTACTAATTCTTAAAATATCAACTATCGACTGTTTGGCTAAAAAATTGTATAAATATTCAAAAAAAATCAAAGATGTTGGTTTTTAAAGTAAAATAATTTTATTGTAAAAATTGATTAATCATTTTTTGGAAAAAAGATGGAAAAATAACCCACATATGAAACTTAGCCCCAAAAAATTTACAAGGATTTTAAAATATATTAATCAATGGTATGTATTAGCCCTAGGTTGAAGGCCCTTTTGACTTAAACCATTAATCATGATTTAGCCATTTTATTAAGGTTTGACCTCACTTATGTTTTAAGCCCTCAATCAAATTAAAATCTTGATTTAGGACTTTTGATGTGTTCCACTTACCAAAATGTGTAACCCATATTCATGGATCCACCCCTTACATCATTGATAACAATGGATAATCATCCTTAATCCTTCAATGTATAGTTCCTTTTTATGTTCAACTTCAACACGTCCATTTACACCACATTGGTTCAGATTCCACTCCCTCCATACACCTTGTGAAAGAATGGTTATATCTTCATGCTACACTCCTAATTTATAACAATCTTGAAGAGAGACGCGCTTTGTCTTTTAAAACTCTCCTATTTGACTGAGAAACATTTTATAATTCTATCCAAGATGTAAAAGTTGAAGATAATAATTTTATAATGTCCAAAATGAAAAAGTTGAAGATTACATATGCATTTTGGCATATATATATGTGTTCAGTTTTTATCCAATTCAAGTTAAAAAACTCAAAATGTATCTATAATCATGTTATATATATATATATATATAATCTCGCCCAAATAATATCAAACCCACCTGATTGCATTATATGCTATAAAGGTCTGCCTGTGACTGCTTGCTGTAAGGAAGCCCTGCCGTTGCATCCGTCCGATCCAATGCCGTAAGGATATGGGAGGCAATAAATAACGACTTAAGAACTTAATTGCACCATTTGGACCAACTATGAAATTGCAAGAGAAATGGGTGAGATAACTCCTTTGCACCATTTGGACCAACTATGAAATTGCAAGAGAAAAGGCTGTGATAACAGTGGATTAAAACTATGATTGTGAAGACTGAATTTGTGTTTTAATTGTTGGTGACATAATCTGCTTGGTTTGGGTATGGGAGAGGGAAGTTGGGCCCATAGTGTTAAATGACTTGATTTCTCTGATTCAACATCCTCAAAGACGTCTTCCAACTTCTTAATTACAATTCCATTTCTTGAAAGAAGGGTTCTTTACAAATGACATTTTAGTCTTGCTCCTTGTTCCTCCGTCCTTCTGAGAGATGGGGTTCAAGGTTTGTGAGCATAGAAAGCACATATCTAAAGTTTGTGAGCATAGAAAGCACATACTATAGATTTTAAAGAATTCCATTCATTACAATTCCATTTCTTTAAAGATTGGTTCTTTACAAATGACATTTTAGTCTTGCTCCTTGTTCCTCCGTCCCTCTGCAGAGATGGGGTTCAAGGTTTGTGAGCATAGAAAGCACAGTTGTAAGGTTTGTGAGCATAGAAAGCACATACTATAGATTTTATGTACTTACATCCATTAAAGATGTTTTCTAACATAAAACTGGTAGATCATCATGATATTTATTTCAGAGCAAACATGGATTGTATTTATCTCTGGCTATTGAGCACTGTCATGTACTCCCAAGTAACCAAGCTGTTTAGCTTGATCTCTGCCTGTTATTGTGTAGAGGCAATCTGTTGAGCATTGCAAAACACAGAAAAATCGGTGTGAAGTTCTTCAAAGAGCTCATTTAAAGCTTCTCTGTGCTCTTTGATTTGTCTAGAGAGTTTGGGCTTGCAAAATATGAAGTCAAGACACGGCTGCGGCTGTTTTGAGCGATCGATCAACTCTTTGGCCTCTACAACTGCTTCTTCCATCCTCTTCAAACAGTTTCTCAGAGACTGAGGGGGCTTTTGTTGCTGGTGCTCGAATTGATCGCTAATATCGCCTAAGAGGACCTTCATGCGATTTAACTGACCTTCCAGAACCTTATGGTTCTCTTCCAACTCAATAGCTTCGTCAATATGTTGGACGAGTCGAGCAATAACAGCACTCACGGTTGTGGATGCGCTTCCGGTCACAATATCCATTGCCAATTGATGCTTGCAGCAGAACACAGGAGAATGTGCACAGCGTAGAAAAAATGAATATGAAAAACAGGCAACAGAACCCAAGTATGAATATGTGTAAGCAGGCAGGGAGAAAAGCAAGAACAGGGGAGAATATGAGTTTGCAAGCACGAGAAGAGAAGGTAAACAGACTGTAAGGTGGATTGGTTCAGCTCAAATATATAAAGAAGTGGCAATGTTTGTATTTCGGATGAATTGCAGGTTACGAATAGAATATGAATAAGCCTGTCAAGTTAATTATTGTTAAAAAAAAAATTCCATGAAACAACTTTAGCTAATTCGTCCACGTGATTTATCCTATTATTATACTCTTTGAGCAACATTTTTAGATTGATTCGTTTATTCTGTACTTTCTACTTCCTTCGCCGGAAACCGGAGCAGTATAGCATTAACCAAAACGCCCCCAACCCGTCTGAATCAGGAAAGCAAATCTCGCTGGAATTTTGATTTTGATTGGTGAAATTGCAATTTGAAGCATTTAAGTAGTTTTAAAATGGGGATTTAGTTTAGGACGATCAAGATTGTAAAATTAATGAAATAGTAATTTCCAAAAAGGGTTTTTATTAAAAATTGGCCCAAAAAAATAGGTTTTTAGTTGTCTTTATCTTAGTAGCTGGAAACAAAGTCACCTTAAGACGACTTCACTTGGGTAACTGTTTTTATCTGATAACTTGATGAAAACCTGGAGCTGGCCTAAGTTTTTATGTTGGAATGATAGCTTGATAAAGACCTATGTAGCACAGGTACCACTCTCGAGCTTCGACTTTTAGGAAACTTGTTTTCGAAGTAGTTTAGATGTTTCAAGGAATTTGGGAATTTTTCAATTTAGGGAGAACTGTTCCGGATGGTTGGAAACTTATTGGGAACTTTTACGCTTTAAAATGGGGAACTTGGGACTTCTTCTTTGCTCTTTTCTTTCACCACTTCCACTATCCACCCATTCATGATGGCCATGTTGCTTGTTAACAACATTTCTATTTCCTTGTAACAACATTTCTATTTCCTTGATACTATATCTGATAGGAAAAAAAACACCTGAACTCATCAGCAGCCACGGCCAAATTGAAAAGCGTAATTACATATCACTGAACTCATCAGATTGAAAAGCGTAATTACATATATAAAGAATTTGCAGCCTTGAGATTGGCAGATCGGGGAAGAATTCTTATCTATTCCTACCCAACCGAAGCTAAACGCACCTTCAATTCACACCTAATCGCCGTGTTATTACATATATAACGAATTCATAGAATGAGATTCTATGCTAAATATTCTTGTTCTTACCTTTTGATTTTTTTCATTTAATATTTTTATGCTTTTGCTCTTTGTCCCTCTAATCTTATCCTCATCTTGAATAATGTCACTATCTGTACTTTATATTAGATTCTTTTATAGTGCATTGATGTTTACTTGTTTCTATCTTTTGTTTTTCCTGTCTTTTATTTCCAGGGGGGCCACTTTTCCTTTGCACCATTTCGTCATATCCTTTTTGACATGATTACCATTTACCATTTAGTGGTAACTTTCTGCCATTTTGATTTTGCTTTCTAGGATGACCTTGATTGAAGGTGTCATCTTGCAAATGATGATATTAAAATTATTATAACATTTAGATTTAAATAGTTGTTTTATTTGTAATACAAAAGATTCAAAAAATTACTTTACTTTTGTTTAGAGTATAGCAAAAATATTTATATTAAACCATAATTTTCAAAATATTTATTAAAATGTTTTATTAACTTTTTAATTTATTATAGAAATATTAAAATAAGGTTTACTGAGATTCCACAATGAGGATTCATGGCATCTAATGGAGAATCTGCTGTGAGAAAATTTATTCTCGACGTTTCGAACTAAGCGTGGTTCATCTTCAAGACATAGCGATGTTTGGATATCCTTCCTCTTTCATTGGTATATTAAGATAGAAACCATCACTTTCACTTGAGATGGCCCACAAATAATTAAAAAATTTATTAACAAATATAATTTAATAATTAAAATTTTTATTAAAAAATATATTAGAATTTTAAATTTTAAATTTTAAAAACAATTGTTTGTTTTAATATATAACTATATAAACTTTTGATTTAATTTAATTATTTTATTTAACTTTTATATTTAGTTTTAATAAAATATTTTAATTTAATTAAGGAAATTTATTAAAAAAATTATAAAATTTTAATTTATATAATTTAATAATTAAAATTTATAAAATTTTAATTTTAATTTTAATTTAATAATTAAAGGAATTTTAATTAATAAATTTTAAAATTATAAAATTTTAATTTATATAATTTAATAATTAAAATTTATAAAATTTTAATTTTAATTTTAATTTAATAATTAAAGGAATTTTAATTAATAAATTTTATAAAAGTTTATTTATTAGGTTTTTTATTTTAATTAGGGTAAAATTAGGGAAATTTAGGGAATATTAATTTTAAGTTTAAATATTAGGTTTTTAATTCTTATTTAGCTTGGTCAGGTTAGGCAACCATGATCGGCTAATGGACAGACCGTCATCTCTGTTTAAGTATTTAGGGTTTTTTACTATCTCAAGAGCCTCTCTAATTCTCCTACTTGACCAATTGTCGACTTGTGCTAACACCTGCATATCCTCGATTTTAATAGGATGTTTTGTGTTATGCGAGTGTTCTGCTAAGGCTGACTTGTGGATTCTATTGAGACGGATATCTGCACATTGTTCTTTAACCCTAGTCTGGATGGACCGTCCTGTTTCGCCTATGTAGGCTTTTCCACATTCACAAGGAATGAGGTAAACCCCCTTTTTTAAGACTTGGGTTAACAGAATCTTTTACTGACCTAAGTAGCTTTCTAATGTTGTTAGGTGGGGAAAAAACTGAGTCAATGTTCTTCTTTTTCAGGTGTTTGGCTATTTTGTCTGTAGTCCCTTGAATGTAAGGGAGAAATGCCTTATGATCCCCGACTTTCCTGTCTTTAGAAGAAGCCTTGGGTATGTTTTCCTGGGTTTTTGTAGTTCTTTCAAGTGCTTTGTTGATTTGAGTTAGGTTATAACCATTGCTAAGAAAAACATTGCACGGGTGTTCTTGCTCGGATTCTAGGTGATCATTATCAGAGATCCTTAGGGCTCTAGTGAAAAGGGTGTTAAGAACCCCCAACTTCTGGTTTGGGTGATGGTGTGAGAGGGCGTGAAGGTATTGTTCTATGTGGGTTTTCTTCCTGTAAACCTTGTGGGCTATGCCTCCATCATGTTCCTGATGACTAGTGTATCCAGAAAATGAAGCGCATTGTTCTCTTCAAACTCTTTTATGAATTTGATGGAATCAGTTTGGCTATTCAAATGATCAACAAATTTGTCTAATTCTTTCTTCCCATGGGCCCATATTAAGAAGGTATCACCCACAAATCTGGACCACCATTCAGGTTTTGGATTGGCAGTATTCAAGGCTTTTTGCTCAAAGTTTTCCATGAAAAGATTGGCTATAATGGGAGAGGGGGGGGGAACCCATTGCCACTCCACAGGTCTGTTCATAAAGTTCACCCATAAAACTAAAAAATGTGGAATTGAGACACAAGCCTACGAGTTGTGAGGTTTCGGGATCAGTCAGATCTTCTATAACACTGATGGCTTTTTTGATGGGGATCATGGTGAAGAGGGATACTACATCCAAGCTCAATAAAATCTCATTCTCTTCCATATGTCTGTGTTTTATTTTCTCAATAAAGTAAGAGGAGTCTTTAATGAAGGAGCTTTTATTGCCTACTAAGGGTTTTAATTTTTCTGCAAGGAATTTTACGAGCCTGTAGATGGGTGAGCCTATGGTGTCTACAATGGGTCGGAGGGGGACCCTAGGCTTGTGGATTTTGGGAAGCCCATATATTCTTGGGACCAAGGGATCGGAGACAATGAGTTTTTTCTTGATCTCCTCATCCAAGGAAGATTTCTTTATAGCTTCGTTAACTCCTTTTATGATCCGATTCAAGGGGTTCTTGTTAAGTTTCTTTAAAGATTATTGAACATAATCATTTTTTTTACCAATCATTATAAAAAATTGATAAACCAAAATCAATCTAATTATACAAATAATTTTAAAAAATATCATTTCATATAAATAATTAAAATATATATATATTATAAATTAATATTAAATTCTATTTTAACATTAAGTTAATAAAAACACTTAGATTACACTATTATTCTTAAAATTAAAATAAGTAGAATAAGATAAAGAATAAAATTAAAGTTCAACTAACCAGTTTAAATCGTATTAATATGGAGGGAATCATTTAAAAACTTATTGTTAGAGTTTAATCATTTAAAAATAAAGTTAAATTCTATTCCAACTTAAAGTTAATAAAAATTAAAAATAATGTTAAATTCTATTCCAACTCAAAGTTAATAAAAATTAAAATGAGGTTGAATAATTATTCTTAAAATTAAACTCACAAAATAGGTAAAGAATAAAATTAAAGTTGAGTTAACATATTTAAATAACAGAAATATTTTATTTACATAGAAAGAATTAATTAAAATTTAATAAAAGTCAAAATTAAAATTTTAAAAAATTATTAATTATTATTATACAAATAATTTTTAAAAAAAATATTTTGCATAAATATTTATAAAAAAATTAAATTAAATTTCATTACAACATCGAATTAATTTTTAAAAAATACGATTAAATTATATCTCAACATAAAGTTAATAAAATTAAGATTAAATTGAACTAAAATTAAAAATAACAAAAATAAAATAAAAATTTAACTAGTTTAAATAATAAAAACATCTTTTTTTTCAAAAGAAAAAATACCAGCCTTTGTTATTCCATAGAATCAAAAAACATCTTTTACAAATAGCATCATGACTGAGCATTTAGCAATCAGCAATGATAACAGTCTGAGCATCACAAAAAATAAACATGCATGACCAAAGTCTACTGCAGCATCCAAGACAGTCATCCCCGTGTTAACAAGTCAGAAATGCTAGAAGATATCGAAGGTGATCACCAACCAAAAATTCAGGAGCAAGACTTACTAGCAGAGAGGACTCATCCATGACAAGTATAAAATATGCCAAGAAAGAATACAGACAAATAGGCTGAAAGTCCCAGCATCTAAAATAGTACAAAGTGGCCATCATTTATGACCACACCATCCAGAAATTCATAAAAGTAACCATGACCCAAATCAAAATTTTGTGCCAGCTTTGAGAGACCATCTGCCAGGAAGTTATGCTCCCGGAAAATGTGCTTGAAGATCACCTGAGGGACCAATTGAATCAAATTTCTTATATCTTTACACCAATGCATCAGTACAGGAACATCAAGTGCCGACAATCGATTGAGCCAAGAAATTATAACCTGTGAATCTCCAAAAATCACATGAATTGGGATACCCATCATCTGGCTAACTTTAAGAACAGCCCAAGATGCCAATAATTCAGCTCTAGTATTTGATCCCTGACCACTACCAATGGAGAAACAGAAATAATGATGATCATTAAGATAGATAACAAACCCCAGACCACCCAAATTGTTTGCAGCAGCTCCATCAAAATAACCACAGGGATAGGACATCACAGGTTTTGGACCAACTGTCCGAACTTTTATAGATTTTGAAGGAGCAGGGTGAGTGTTTAAAAGACTTTCAATTCTGAATATTAAGGTTGGAAAGGCAGGATTCCAATTTTCAAAGATGCATTTGTTACAAAGGGTCCAAATAATAAAAACATCTTATTCATACAAGGGAAATCATTTTTCAAAAACAAAAATTTTAACGAGAATTATTTTTGATAACTTTGTTTTCCTATTCTTAATATATTTATTAACATATTTTTCCTTTTCGGGAAATCATTTTTCAAAAACAAAAATTTTAACGAGAATTATTTTTGATAACTTTGTTTTCCTATTCTTAATATATTTATTAACATATTTTTCCTTTTCTTAATTTATTTATTATATAAGAAAAGCACATAGTTACCCATTTGTTGCAGGCATGGGTTAATTTTTTAAGACATTTTTCCTCTTCATTCACTTTTATTCACTTTCTTCTGAACACTTTTTTTTAATTATTTGTATTAATTCACTTTTATTTGTTTGTTTATGAACATTATTTTAATTATTTATAAACAAATTATTTAAAATATTATTTATATTAATTTATTTTTTACAAACAAATTATGTTTTCATCATTTTTAAATAATGAAAGTTTGTATTGACACATTGTTATTATGTATAACCATAATCTTTAGATTTACAAGTAGCATTCTTGTTCAAGAACCCATACTTAGTACTCAAGTTCCAATTAAATCATCAAAATAATATTATGTAACACATCATAACATTAGCATTTGGTTTTAACATATTAAGAGCATAACTTCTTAGTAACTTTTTTTTATTTTTTTCAAACTTGAGAGGCATAAACACTTTAGCTATAGGCACAAGTTAGCGAATTATAAATGTGTAAATTTATTAATCTACCAACTTCAGTCTATAATTGTATCAAACAATAGTTTAATAATTCAAATGATGGAAATCAAACTTGACAATAAAAACATCTACAAGAAATTATGAAACCATTTACAAATTATCCTAGCTAATTGGATTATAGTAGTTGGAAGAAAATTCACATTGCTAGTATTCTTGCTTGTGCCAACTTTAAAAGACCACTCAATTTACCACCCAATCTTATCTAGGGAGAGATTCTACCCCTCGAACCTCGAAGCTTTACAAGTTCACTAACGCTACTAAAAGGAATCAATAAAGATGTAATAGACAAATCTATGAAGATAGTTTTTCTTCCTTTCAACACCACTTAGATCTAAATCAACCAAGCAAAACCAACCCATGTATCTTAGTTTAGAAATTCTAAAGTCATTTGGAAATATTTGGCTACTCTCTAGTCCCCCTAGAAATGCATGGGGTTTCTGGGGGATAGAAGAGTAGCCAAATATTTCCTAGGAATGGCACATCATCCCTACATGCAAATATAAAATAATTAATTAAATCCAAAATTATGGATTATTCATCACCTCCCCTAAGGTGTCATTTTTTCTATTGTCCCCTAATTATTTTTTTTGTAATTAGTTAATATTCACCCTACCCAAGTGTCATCCTAAAACAATTTCCAATTATTTATTTTGCTTAAATCAATAATTCTCTTTTTTATTATTATATTAATATAACTAATGAGCTCCTCCAAAGTAGATAAGTTTAAAATTAGATTAACTAAAACTTAACCAAAGTTAGTTTACCTGGTTGATTTAAGCCCTTGAATTGTGTTTTTCTACTGGAGGATAGGGATTCCACGCCCCTATTATGTACCTCTTTAGACTTATTAGGACTCTATGTTCTTTTCATGTACCTAGTACTCCATATCCTGATAGATTCAAGACTCCACGCCTTGATATATTTCATAGATTCAAGAATGTGTGCCTTGGTATTTCAAAGATTTAAGACTCTGCACCCTTGTTTATTCCATAGACTCGATATTTCAAATATTTAGGAATCCATGCCCTAATCTTTCTCATATATGAAATACTCCACGTCTTGATCTTCCATGGATTCAGGATTATGTTCCCTAGCCTCCATGGTCTCTCATCTTTTCTACCTTGAATCTCCATGCTTCACCTCAAGGTATTGGTGTTGAGATCGTACCCATATGATAGTATACTGGCAAGGTCTTTTCCCGAGACCTGCACACAACACAAATTCCTAAATTAAGAGCATCAATTAAAAATTCAGAATGAATTTAACTCAATCACATTTACCCAAATGTGTATATGACCTCCATGTTCATTTTTTTATTTGAGCATCCTTGTCAACAAGTAACTAAATATGTAATGTCCCAACTTGGAATTTCTAGACAAAGGCACAATTTAAGCAAATTCGATTTTAACTAGTCTTGACTCTAGGGGTTCCAAATGGCACAAGGGGGTCCCGAATTTGATATGTATTGATATGGAGAGTCTTGATACCTTTCAACGAGCCCTCTAGTCACTTTAGAACTGGTTTAAGGCATCTACAACTTCATTTTGGGTTAATGACAAAAGGGATCAAATTACTTGGAAATAGAGGTGAAATCCCCCCTAAGATGTAAGCAAAAAGGGCTTCCAAACTCCTATGAAACCCTCCCAACTTTTTAAAAGAGTATCGGGACTGATATAATACCTCATTGGTTTTCATTATATGTGGTTATAGTTCTGCAAACTGGTTATAGAGACCCACATTAGATTGTCAATTTTCAGTGATATTGTTTAAGGGAAATGACATTGATAGCTTCACCTCGACTCATAAAAAGCACATGAAATGGTTCAGAACAGAGCATGATGAGTGGAGACCATGTAAAACATACAAATAAATTCTTAAAACATTTAACATCATGGAAATTCCTCATTACAAATCAGATACATATCTCCTTCGAATTGGAATCCAACACATGAAAACTAATCAAACAATAGCTTGGAAATGTGGGCATTTTGATGATTCGACTTATAGATTATAGAGACACCATATTACAGAGCCAAACATCATGTACCCATGCATGGGTGTCAACCAAGCTCATCCAAGCGCAAGAACCTTTCTCACAAGTGTGTCATGATAGGAAAAACATGGGGAATAGTGAGATGGGGATGAAAGAATGGGGAAATAGATGAGTCACGAACTATATCAGTCTTCAATATACAAGTAAATCACTACAATCACCCAGTTCAATGAGATTCTCACGTGAATTTTCTTTGATATTCGGAGGATCCTCGACGAGAATCGACTGTGACAAAATCAGTCCATTCAAACTGCAAAAGAATCTGGGCATATTGAATCTTGAAGGAAAGACTGATACTGAATACATAGACAAATGGGTACAACAACTAGAATACTACTCCTTGTAAAACAACTCTCAGAATCTAAAATGATCACCATTGCATCATTAAAGATGTCAATCTCTATGCACTGTTAGTGGGAGAATCTATCGACAAAGATGGAGCGAGAAGGAGACCCCATAAACACATGGGAAAAAATTTTCGAGTACATCCAAAAGGAGTTCTACCCGCCCAAATACATTGAACAAAAACATCAGAAGTGGCAGCAACTAAGGAAATGGAAATACCAATATGTGTAGAGTTATACCAGCGAGTTCTATCGATTCATGGCTAGACTTAGCGTCCAAGAAGAAGAGAAATTGCTTGTCTTGAAGTACATCAGTGGATTATCCCTATGCATTTTTCAAAAGATGGAGTTTTTGGATGCCAGTACGCTTGTGAATGCCAAACAAAAAGGAAAAACATGTTTCACAGCCAAGCCGACAGGTCAAACATCCAACAAGAAGTCACCAGCTGACTCCGGCAACTCAAGACACCCTTCTCAGTCGACTCCTCCAAAGCCAAATAATCACAAGAAGCACTCTCAGAAAGACAAAAGGGAACATAGTGAGTAACCTCTTGGAGGGAATGGTGTGATTATCACAATTCATCATGGCATGATATGTCTGAATTCAAGGATCGGAAGCCATTTTCGGCAAAATTTTCGACATCCGACTTGTCTAAAAAAAACCTAGTAGAATCATACCTAGAAGCATCGACCCTTTTGACATCGGCATCGACCACTCCGACAACCTCGACTATTGTCGACAAGGAGGAACAAGAGAGCCTGTTCCATACACAGATATGGGTTTAAAACAATCCATTACATCTTATTGTGGATAATGGTCTCCATAAGAACTTTGTTTCTAAATATATCGTGAATAAACTTGGTCTTGTCACCACTCCACATCCTTATCCCTACAACATCGGTTGGATGAAGGATGGACATGAACCAAGAATCACCAACAATGAAGACTCATCTACTTCATTAAGCCTTTTGAAGAAGAAGTACTATGTGATGTGGCACCACTTTTCGTATCTAACATCCTGTTTGGGAAACCTTACTTATGGGATCGACATGGAAGTTACCAGTCACGACCTCAGAAGGTGATTTTCAAATTTTGGAATTGATCGTACAACATACCATAACGACGACCTACATCAATGGTTGTACTAGTATCTTCCAAACAAACAAAGAATCTTATCAACCATGCTCAGAAATCTGCATTGATCATGATAAAGCCTCATCATTCCAGGAATACTGCAACAACGAGTCGACTCACCGACCAATGTAGCTCCTGACAATAACATATCTGTTAGAATAATCCGTCAGGATTATTGTAAATAAATAATAGGAATATGAATAGATAGGAAGGCGAAAAGGCTGGTAATCAACCGCCTCATGAAATGTATAAATATAGGCATTTGCATTTGAATAATCAATTTGAATCGGGAGTTATCCCTAACATCTGGTATCAGAGCAGGGCTACCTGCCGTAACTCCTGCCTGCCAGACCTTTGTTCTGCCATATCTATTTCAGGCTGCCTGGCTGCCTGCCCATCAACAGTCTGCCCTCTGCGCTTCCCTCTTGCTAGTGCATTCATTGCTTGTGTTGGAGATAGCATGGGCTGCTGCCTGACCAAAACCTAATTTCTACCCTAGAACTATGCCTGGAGTTTAATTGTGCTGCGTTTTTGAGTGAGACTCCTCTCCTGCGTTTAGTCAAGGCCGAGCCCTAGGGGTTTCCATCGCTGGTTTGCAGTTGTTTGGTTATATTATCGCTGGTTTGCAGTTGTTTGGTTATATATTCTCTAAATCTGTATTCTTGAATGCTGGAGCCTACGTGATTGTTGGAGGTCTGATATTCTCCTAATCTGAATTGTTGAATGTCAAAACAAACTCTTTGAATCCAAGAAACGCTGTGTAGAATAGTGCACGTAGCGTATTGAAGAAGAGACCTGGTGATTATTTTATTGCTGCGAGTATATCCCTGTGAGTATATATACTGCCAAGACTGCCGCGTTCTTCCTTCCCTGTAAAGACCGCCTGTATTCATCGCCGCGAGCTGTTGGATTTCGCACATTGTTTCCAGTATTGAGTTTCTACGCTCAAAATCAGTGTAGTGACGTGCTTAGCCTGTATTATTTGCTCTCTGCTTGTGGTGGAGAATACGTTGATCTGGAGCGTGGCGACCTATCAGGAGCTGTGACCCATCAGCGTTGAGTGATATACCAAAGCTGGTATAAGACCGCCTGTATTCATCGCCGCGAGTATATTCCAATAATTTATAGTGATATAATTTATGCTGGTATCATGATAATTTATTTATCGTGATAATTTATTTATCGTGATATAATGCTGGTATCGTGATATAATGTTGGATATAATGCTGGATATAATGCTGGTATATGCTGCTGATCATAGAACGCAACAAGGCATTTACAAATGGACTCAGTGAGAACCGCACAACTAACAAAGTAATGGGTTATCAGAACAATGAATGAAGACTGATATATTGGAGAAATTATGTGGATACGCTTGCTTGCTGCAACATTGAAAAATAACTGGAGCGCACCCACTGAAATGCTGCTGCGATTTCTGAAGATTGAGAACACTGTTGGTGGAATGTGTAAAGACTCAGCCTGAATATTGGTGCGTCCTCTCTAAGGAGGAAACCCTAATTTCTTGCCTGAAGCTACCT
>LPNX010024574.1:4601-57357 GCA_001517045.1 Pseudotsuga menziesii | reverse complement strand
AATCAAGCTGGCTAAGAATCCTAGATTCCATGATCGAACCAAACACATCAACACAAAGTATCATTTGATTCGACACCATGTAGAGGCCAAGACAGTCCATTTTTGACATTGTTCCACAAATGATCAAGTTGCAGACATCTTCACCAAAGCGCTTGGACGAGAAAAGTTTGAAAGATTCAGAAACATGCTCAGACTTACGAACACCCCTTCGGATTAAGAGGGGGATTGTTAGAATAATCCGTCAGGATTATTGTAAATAAATAATAGGAATATGAATAGATAGGAAGGCGAAAAGGCTGGTAATCAACCGCCTCATGAAATGTATAAATATAGGCATTTGCATTTGAATAATCAATTTGAATCGGGAGTTATACCTAACAATATCAAAAATTCTTGAGGAATACCAGAACGTATTTCAAGATCCAAACGGAGTACCTCTACATATCCAGGTAAAACACTCCATTGAACTTGTTCATGGTTCTTCATTACCTAACGCATATGTTTACAGAAGATCCATTATCGAGAATGAAGAAATCCGCAGACATATACAAGATTTGATCGATAAAGGTCACATCTGACCCGTCTCCTCTCCTTATGGAATTCCAGTCATCCGTGTACCAAAGAAAGATGGGACTTGGCGCATGTGCATCGACTATCAGGCTCTCTACAACATTTTGGTAAAGAATAGATACCCTCTTCCAAGGATAGACAAACTCATCCACTGTCTGAAAGTTTCTAATTTCTTTACTAAGCTCGACCTCAAGTCAAGATACCATCAAATTCTGATAGATCCCGTCGATGTATGGAAAACGAATTTCAAAACCAAGGAAGGATTGTTTAAATGGTTAGTCATTCCTTTCGGCTTAACCAATCCACCTGCGACCTTCATACGCTATATGGATGATCTTCTATGACCTTTCATCGGCACTTGTGTTATTTTCTATCTCAAAGATATATTGATTTTCAATCGATCACGGGAAGAACATGTTAGAGAGCTTTGACAAGTCTTCGACGCTCTCCAACAACATTGACTCTATTTGAACATGCATAAATGCTCATTTGCAATGAACAACATCAAATATTTGGGGTATGTAATTGACTATGCATGCATTCACATCGACCGAGAAAAAGTACAAATCCTCAAAGATTGGCCCATTCCTCAAAACATTCATCAACTAAGAATTTATCTTGGTTTGGAAATTTTTTATCGGCGGTTCATGCTCGGCTTCAGTCACATACCTTGGCCTTTGAATCAGTTGACTAAGGGAAATGGGAAAATTGTCTTCAATTGGACATCAACACAACAACAAGATTTTGAGCAGCTCAAACACAAGCTTTGTACTACACCAGTACTTGTGTTACTCGATTTTCATCAACCTTTCGAGATTGAGACGGATACATCAGACTATGCTTTAGTTGAAGTGATCACTCAGTATGGTCACCCAGTTTCTTTTCATTATGAAACTTTCAATGACACTGTCATAAGGTATTCGACGTATGAAAAGGAACTGTATTCCATTGTGTAATCCCTTAAGCAATGGAGAAATTACATCCCTAGGAAGGAAACGTTCGTTCTTACTGACCACAAGCCCTTACAGTTTTCCCTATCCCGGTCGAAGCTACAAACAACTCAACAACTAAAGTGGATTAATTACCTACAACAATTTTAGTTGGTAATTAAGTATTGGAAAGGTAAAGCTAATGCCACAGTCAATTGTCTCAGTAGACCACCCATTACTCTACTTTCTACAATGATGAATATGTAGGGTTACAACACCACTACTTGGCCATAATTATATTAGGTAGACCGTGACTTCTCTGTAATTTATCGACTTCATACTGACATTATGTCTACTACCGACTACTTCCTAAAGGATACCTTTCTATACAAGCTTGGACAGCTTTGTGTACCGACCAATGAGCATCAACAGTAGCTCATTTTGGATGTGCACTACAACAATACTACAGGACACTTTGGAGTAGCAAAAACTCTTCTTATCCTCCCAAAGTATTTTTATTGGCCTTCACTTAAATTTGACATCAATAGGTACATTCGATCATGCATGGTTTGTGCCATTGCTAAACTATTGAATTAATGACAAGGAATCTACACGCCTTTGCCACTCCCTAGTCGACTATGGGAATCTATTTCTATGGACTACCTAACGGGATATCCTACTACCAAACATCAGCATGACATGATCTTAGTAGTAGTTGACAGATTTCCAAGATGGCTATTCTCATTCCATGCAAGAAGGCTACAACAACACAACAGACTACTCAAATCTTCTTCGAACATGTTTGGAAACACTATGGCCTTCCGACAACCATCATTTTCGACAAATATGTCATATTTGTCAGCATCTTTTGGAAGACTCTCTGGCAACAGCTCGACAGAAGACTTTCTTTGTCAACTGCTTTCCATCCTTAGACATACGGATAGATGGAAGTTGTGAATCACTTGGTAGCACAATTGCTTCGCATGTACAACCACAAGCATCGTCGGACATGGGATGCAATTCTCCCATACATACAACACAGTTACAATCGTGCTCAGCATAACTCTACAGGAAAGAGTCTATTCGATATCTGTTATGGATTTCAACCCTCAGTTCCCATCGACTTGATCAGTTCATCGACATAGTCCAATGACACCGACTCTGACCAACGAGGAGTTGAAAAAGCATTGAAGTTTTGAGACCAAGTCTACAACATGGCAGAAGCAAGCACAGGAAATGTTGCAGCGAGCTAATGCGAAAGCTAAGGCTCGACATGATAAGCATCATACTCTTAATTCATTACAAATTGAGGATCGGGTATGGTTACATCTTAAGAAGGAAAGCTTCACTGGTCCATACATAAAGTTGAATCCTTTGCAATATGGTATGTACAGTTTCCTTAAGCAGATTGGAGGAAATGATTTCCAGCTCGACATTCCTTCATGCTTAGGTCTGCATCTAGTGTTTAATGTGGATCCACTTCAACCATATCATGCACCATTATTGGAACATAATGAATTGCAGACATCAAAACCCGAAGACATCCATCCATATGTTCAGGAGCCTATTCCTTGCGATACGGTCGTGAGATGACGCATACGACAACAAGGACAAACACAATTCCCTTGTTTCAGGTGGCTAAATAAGTCCAAATCCCAGCACAGGGAAAGTGGTACTCTGCTACTGAACTCATCAACAAGTTTTCTCATCTGAATGAGCAAACAATGGGGACCATTGTTTCTTAAGGAAGGAAGGATGATCCACCCAGCAGTTGCCATGTTTTTTGAATTCAACAGGTTCAACATCGACTTCGACAAGTTCGAACCTTGACACAACCTCGAAAGGCTTAGCATCTTAACATGCATTGTCAACCCCAATATCTCAGTACGAATACGAAAAATTGTCTCTTTGTATTCCAGTCGTTTGTAACAGTTGAATCTCTAAACCATTCTAACTTCTTTGTAACTGAACATAACGGGTAGTCACCCAAGCGTCTCAACACTCTATGTAATCATGTACACTATTGTAATATACAAGCAAGTAATAAAGCAATAATAGAACAACATAGTTTCACTCGAATTCTTGCATTTTTTTTGTGTGTATACTTTTTGTGTAAGTAGTGCATTTCCTGCTTTGCTTATTTTAATATATTTCTACCATAACATTGCTTGATTCATTCAATCGAACTGTTGTCCCCCAATGTGCTCCTGGGCACCCAAATCAATACGCTAAAAAAATGGTTCCTTATGTGACACATGCTAGTGGAATTGATTTTCCTAATGTGACTTTTATAAACAACCTAAAACTACCCTTTTGAAGAGGATAGTGCAAGGAACATCCCCGTGATTTTTTCTATTTTTCTGGTGTTGTCATTTTGGCGATATTGAATTTTCATTTCAGGTGATTTTCAAAATGGTAAAATTCTTAGGTGATAAAATTTAGAAGAAAATTATTAAAAATAGAAACTATTAATAAAAAGCATCAATTCTTATATCATTAGAAATTAGTTTCAATGATGAATACGTAGGTACCAAATCTGACATATAAGGTTTAAATTTTCCATGGGTTTGGCCTTACCAAATCTACAGGTTCTAAAAAAAACTACATGAGATTTTGCAGGTTTGGTTGACCAAAAGTCTAGGCTGAGAGTTTGATTAACTATCACCTACGAGTTTTTTTTAAATACGATGATTTCATTGGCCAAAACTATAGGCCAAGAGTTTGATAAACTTTCATACAAGTGTCTAAAAACTCTGATTCGAGAGCTTAAACTCTTGGCCGAGAGTTTTGTTAAACTCTTAGTTGAGAGTTTATGTTGGATTTTTTTGTGTATTCTCTCATGCATGCTTATTTTCTCATCCACTCCTACAAAAAAGTGTTTCCAAACTTTGTGTTTTCACCCCTATGAATTCCTAAATCTAAATGGGTCTACCATGTACAAAAGATTCTTGCAACCCTAGTCACTTTCTCTTTAGCATCCATAAGTCTCTAATTGAGTCAAAATTGGGTTTCAAGGATGAATTGAGCTTTCACCAAGTATTGGGTATAAAGTGCATAAGGGAGTCAAATGGCCTGGTTCAAGATTTCAAATCTCTCAATTATGGATGTTTGGTGTCAATCCATGTTAGCACATAGAAATCCTATATGATACCAGATAATAGGGGAGATGATGGAATTGAATTTGAGTAAAGTAGTCCCAAGAACAGGGTCTCAACTTCCATTAAAAAATGCTTTCGCATGAAAGTTTGGTGGCGAGTGAAAGTGATTTTTTTACTCACAAACCAAACAAACTACGGTGTGCCTCATTATGAACCCAAAGCAATTCATGGAATTCAAATTTAAGCTCTGGAAAGTACCAAAACATCATTGGTGATTTTCTATCAACCAAGGCATCAGTCTGTGTCGCTTGGAAATCTAACCCAATCACAAAGTAAGTTACCATGTTGATGTTTTATATGCCTCTGATAAGTTTTGACCTTGGCAATATTTTATAGGACCTATACACTAAATAAATATGTCACACAACAAAATTTGAATCATCAATGAAAAGGAAATGCAAGTCTCGAAGATAAAATTTAACGTAGCAATGGCATACTCAAGTATGTGAGAGTGGTCATTTGCTTAAATATGGTTTCACACATCAATGGTTAAAGAACTAAGTAATGCTCCTTCAATCAAGGTGGTTAAAACCTAATTGGTGATCCATTGATCTCCCTTGTGCTAGCTAAAATTTTAAATATCAAACCCTTCAAGTTGAAGTTAATAATATCTAACACTCTACCTTGTGTTTTCAAACATTGAAAACTGAAACAAATAAAAAAATATTTGGAGACAAAAAATCCCTACCTCATAAAACTAAGAAAAGGCAATTATCAATTTTACAACTATTTATTTGGTCCCTTTTTTTATTATGCACATTCAGAACTTTACATGTATTTTTTTTTAACATGAAAAAAGTTCAATCCTTTTTTATTTATCAGAGGACCTGATACAGGCCGGTGGAAAATAACATACATTACATATATGCTCTATGATAGGTCGTCATATACAGTAGCCAACAAAACAACAATGTCACAGTCCAACAAAACCAACATAGACCATCAGCATAAGCCGCCAGTAAATCATCAAAACAGTGAATATTTCAACTACAAAACTAGCCTAATTAGAAAAAAGATTGACAGAAGTTTCATGACATTGTGCACCACCCTCAAATTCCTGCACAATAAGGTAACCATCATTAAGATCCAATGCCTTTTTAGATAGACTGTTCGCCAACTGGTTATGTTCTCGGTATATATGCCGACAATTGAAAAACATGAAGCCCCCAACTAAGATATCAATCTGGTTGCACCAATAATCGAGATTGAGCACACACAGCTTGTTTCTTCCATTAATCTAATCTACAACCATCTTTGTGTCTCCATATACCTGGAGTTCAAGTAGTCCCATAATATTTGCCACATATAGTAATCCATAAATGGCCAATAACTCGGCTCTGGAATTGGTACTATTACCGCATCCCAACCGGATCAGAAAAAAATGGTTTTGTCAATGTATAGTACTACTCCACCAATCTGTTTAGATGCAACGCCATCAAAAAAGCTTTACTGGGTAACTCTCGACCAATTCCATAACCTTCAGAACCACGTGTTGTGTTGTTGGATATTTCCTGTTGAAGATCAAACCATTCCTACACAACCAAATGATCCAGATACAGAGAAAAAAGTAAGTAGCAATGGTCCTTTCCATATTTTATCCAGTTCGCTAACATATCCAACAAATCAACTGCCACACAGCAATCTACAATGCCTAGGAGCATAAACAACCTTCTACAAACTTCCTTCCCGAAACCACAATCCACGAACAGATGCTGCACAGATTCTCCATCCTGTCGGTCACAGAAGACAACAATTTGGTCCAAACCATCCCTTCTTCATCAAATTGTCCCAAGTCCTGATCCAATTACTATACAAAGCCAAGAGAAACATTTAATTTTAGTCGACCACTGACCCTTCCAAAGATCCGGCCAGTGCCAGCAGCGGTTGCAATCGCAAGAGGATTCCGCAATGTAAAGATATGCAAGACGAGTTGTGACTTGACCATCTGATTTGTTATAAGACCAGTTCAAGGTATCAGGACTTTCAGATAGTGTCAAGCCCAAGGAGCCAAGTGCAGCCGTGTAAGTCTCCCACTCCACCTTCCAATGTCCACCCAAATCCAGATCATCCGCAGACATCCAAAGTGAATTAAAATTTTTAATGTAACTAGGCAAATAAATCTGGTTCAGGGTGACAATCCCATAATCATGTAAATAGCATATCAACCCCCTCGACAATATGGACGAATCCTCCATCCCAACCAGTGGGTCAATGCCAATCTTCACCACATTACCTGTGCCAACCTTCCAGCATAACGACTTACAAATCCACTCGAGGATCCTAAGGAATCCATTCCATATAATGGAGGTGTTCTGTACAGAGTGAGATTCCAATCTCAACCATTCAGAAATTGAGCGCTTCCTAACATATTTAACCATCAAAACACGATTCCAAAGTCCATTGCCTTTGATAGCCTTCCACATACTTTTTACCCTCAGTGCATCATTAAAACCACAGAGGTCTTTAATGTTCCATCCCCCATCTCATATGGCCGAGATAAAAGCTCCCACTTAGCCCTTTCGAGACGTGCATCCTCCCCACAAAGAGTTTGCCATCCGACCCTTAAGGCTTCGCAATATGGAACTGGGTATTCTCATAAGCAAATACCTTTCTTTCACGTTGGCGGATTAAAGTTTAAACAAACTAGCGCATGCACTTGGTTTGTCTTTGCGCTGGTTAAAATCTTATGTGGTGCCTTCTTGTTTCACATGGCCTTTAAAGTTTATTTTCAACAAACTCCATTAGATAGGGTGACCCAATACTTGCGTTTACCAAGGGTTAAAAGATTGGTTAGTCAATTGTAATCATTACAATGAAAACCAGGAAGACACGTGAAGACGTCTTTGCTCTAAATTATCGGTTCAAGGTGTGGCAAAAAGAGAGGCATCCAAGGTGAAAATTAACATTAATTAGTAATAGAGTTTTAATTGACATTATTTAATAATAGACTTTTAATGTATTTTTTTATTTTTTCCTTTCTTTTATTATATATGATTATTGAAGAAATATATCTCTTTTATCCTAATTTAGTATTTATAATTTGTGAGAGTTTAATAATTTAAAATATGATTTAATTTGGTATTTATATAAGTTGAGTGAGTGTAATAATTAAGAATGTGATTTATAATTTGATTGAGTTTAATAACTAGCATATCCCAAAACAGGGGAAGTGAAACGTCGAGACGAAGTTGTATATATTGTAGAAAGAGAAAAAAGTTGTGTTATAGAGCAATTTGTGACATAATAATCAGAACATAAACAGTTTTCCCATAATATAAATATGTACATCAACTTTGAATTATTAAAAGTATGTTGAATTATTTTTGGAGCCAAGAAGAGATAGAGTATGTAGGCGCTTTTCTTCTTCTTTTCGAAGTGAGACATACGAAGTGTTGTTCATCTTTGCATATCATTCGAAGGAGAATGCTGTTGCAATTCGCATTCCTTGTAATGTTGTAGTCCTAGGCATTGCTGTGAAGGTCAAGCCTTGACGTTCAGTGTTACCAATGTCGACGGTTGATCTTGTTAATGTCAACCCTTGGGATTTGTGGATAGTTAATGCCCAAGCCATCTTGAGGGGAGCTTGTTTTCTATTATTTCGGTGTACAGGTGGAATAGGTATGTGCTTTGGGTTGGATTGGTCCCATGGAAGCCCAATGTAATGATCAAATTCCACGAAAACATATGCCAGTAATTGAGGAGGGTTAGATCCAGGTCTGTACACAATTTGGATGCCCACTCCGAGAGCGCCATTTACTAATCCTGATTGAACCCAAAGATTACAAGTTAGCATTACTCTTTGGCCTACACAATAGTATTTCTTAGTCGACTTGGTGGTCGTCTTCATGTTCTGCATCTAAACGCTTGGTGAAATCTGCGATAAACCTTGTGATTGGCATTGCTAATGATTGTAGCATGTATTTATTGTGATTTTTTGTAAGGATTTTTATTGCAAAAAGATGGATTGTTGTATCAAATTCTAAACGTTCCTTTGTTGATAAGAATGTATTGGTCCTAGACTAGAGGAGGTTCCAATCTTCCAATGTTGGTGTAGCATTGTGGATGTTTGTCAAGAGCTCACAGAATCGTTGTTGAGTGCCATCAATCCCTTCTTGTCAAAATATTGTTTCTAGGATGATGATGGTTCTAAATTCAATCCATAAACGATTTCCCAAATTTTCTCTTGCGTATAAAGGTTTGTCCATGACAGGTGGCAGTTGGCTGAAATCACCAACAAGAATTATTAATCGATTACCGAATGAGTGGTTTTTTGGGGGGGGAAGCACTCACGCAAGTGGCTGTCAATTTGTACAAACAATTTAGGCCCTATGAAGCTCATCTCATCAATGAGAATGTATTGAATATGTTTCATTTCTTCTTGCAACACTGATAATGCTTGTCCATGCAAAGGTTGCATATTCTTGATAGGAATTTGGAGCCCTGTGTGTATAGTGGTAGCACGTATGTTAAATGATACAACTCCAATTAGTGCAAGTAACAACAGTGGGTTATGACCAATGACTGCTTGAGAATATAATGCTTTCTTAATGGTGTTAATAAGGTAAAATTTACCTGTTCCTGCGGTTCCTGCGGTTCCTTGTATGATCATCCGTAATGGTTCTTTAGTTCCTTATTGTTTTGAATGTTGCAATATTATGTCCAACGCCATATGTTGTCTGGGGGATCATGTGTTTGTTGTAGTAGACCAATAAGTTGTATCATGTATTACTTGTCCATTCCTTCGATTGTAGTCGATATAGTTTGATGCAGACTCTATTGTGGTTGTCGGTACTTATAGATGACTCCATGCATGGTTGATATCAAATTCTAGAAGGTTGATCATGTCAATATAAAAGGGATTATTTAAAAGCAATTCACTCCAACAGAAATCAACATATGAGTTAGAATATTCACATGGAATTGAAGGGAACCGTGGACACACATGTACAATTGCAGCGACAGTTCTTTTCTTCCATTTCTCATTTTTGTGTGCTTTATTGTATGACCATTATTGAGCAAGGTTGATCAAGGAGAAATGTTCCAGAGGTAGAGGTCGTTGTAAGTAGGAATCTATGAAGCTGGTCCCAAATAAGTAGTCAATTGAGTCGGTAGATACAAGACGAAATATTTGACGACCAACATTTAGCGTGATGAAGGTTCTACTGCATGTAACAAGTGGTAACTTTTGCAACATATGTGAAGTTTCTTGAGCACTAATGTCTCGATCAACTATTGCTTCTAAGATTAAACATCGATAGGCATATGATGTTGGATCCTAAGGACACATTGCAGTTGCAATTCTAGTGAGCATATGATGGTAGGTTTCTAATTTTCCTTCTGCTTTGGAAGCATATTTTGCTATGTATTTCAAGACAGCATAACGTGAGAGCACTGGTTGGAAATCCACATTTTCTCGCCATGTCTAAAGTATATTTGTGTTGTGAATGTTTAAACGATCGTGATTATGTGCTGGATGGTATGTCTTTTGTCCCTTTTCATTAATGTGTAGTGATGACTCATTTTGTACCTTCCAAGGACACTTATATCTACATTCAAGTTTATTTCCTTTTTTGCGTAGACATTAATTTTCACTGCACTTTGTATGTCTTTGAAATCGATTTAGGAGTTGTGCATAGTCCTGAAGTGGATTGGATGAAAGTATAGCTTTTGTGTCTAGCAAACATGAGTCATCTTCAATGGATTGATACATATGAATGTTTGTTTCATGATTTTCTCTAGGATTCCAAGCTGTAACATATTTATCGAAGAAACTCTTTACTTTATTGACTTGATCCTCATCTTTCCAATCTAATGTTTCCATGTTCGGAGCACCATCAAGCCACAAGAATCCATGTATATGTGCAGATCCACGATGTTGCCATTCATATATGTAAAAGAAAAAGTATGTGGTGATTTTAAATGAACAATATGTACATGTTTTGAAGAGAGAGTAAGAAATAGGATATAATGCATACCTAAATGAGTAATTTGTTGTGTGCATTTGTTTTTGAAGCATCTCCTCGTGGAAGATTGAAAATATTTTATGCATGTATGTGGCTACAATGTGAGGCCTATCAATGATGTTGCGATCACGCCATTGTTGGCGAGATGCTGGGTTTGAAGGGATATTTTCTTGCATAACTGCATGTAAGTCTAGCCATTTGCACTGAGTGTGAATAATAATGTAGGACATTGTAATTGAGTTATCATACTTGTTAGTTCACTTATACGTTGTGTCCAAAATGGTCTGGTGCCGCATAGGTGTGCTCCAAACCTCATGACATGGTCTGGGAGATTATCTATAGGAATTTGTTGTAGATGTGTACACATTTCCTCAATTGTTATTGGTGTGTTATGTTCTTGACTTTGCTTGATAAATAAATTAGATGTTGTTTGAATCCTGTGGCGCATAATCAAATTGTACAAGTAGTATCTGAATCGAGGATGACTACCAAATCGGTTGTCATGGTATCTCATTAAATGTACTGCGGAGGCATCAAGTGAAATGTTCTTGATACCTTCTTGGTGAGGCAGTGTGTCTCTGTTTGGGAAAAGAGTTGGAAATGCTATATCGAATAGACCCTTTGTGGTGTACTAATTAATTGGTGGTGACCCAATATCTAGCCAATCAATTGTAGTAGGCGGAGTCGTGGACGTAGTATGAAAGAAATCTTTGATTTTTTCCATCTCTTGATGTGTATTGGACTATATGAAGGAAAATGTAGGTGATGCTTGTGATGGCTGAGTAGCAATGTGGTTTTCTAGATCAGGAATAGATGAATCCATAAGAGGAGATATATCAATTTTTTTAGATACAAAATGTAGTTGCGAGGATACATCAGTGCATGCCTCTGGAAGTGATGAAATTGAAGCATGGTCAAGTTGGACATCACTATAGTATTTATCATTTTTTATTTTATATACCAATGCGTTGACAACATGTGATTTTGTCACATAACAATCATAACATTTACCTTTTTTCCGTTCCTCTTCACTATCAAGATATCATTTTTTGAAAGTTTTCTTGGTAGGCAGTTTAAAATTTGAACAATTTGCTAGGGGAAACTGATAGTGTGACCACTATACTTGTATTGACCACCTCGGGCATGTCTGACTTGTAGAATTGGGTTGAAACGAGCAATGAGCATTTCTTCAACTTGAGTAAGTATGGAGAGTATGGTAGGTTGGGTGCCAGGGTCCATATTATTCCATTTGGAAAAACGATGGCCATTGGTTTCTCTATGGCAGCGATTACAAATTGGTCCATTAAGAGATGGATGAGTAGAGATACTAGGATATGATTCCATACAAGTAGTATATGTGTGGATGATAGACAAGGAATCAATCCATTTTCAGAAAGACTGGGTAGCATGTGTGTGGCCTTGATGTTCAAGATTACCTTTTGTTTTTCCTTTTCCCTTCTGTTCAACATTTTTTTTTTGTGTTTCTCATTTTGTTGGACCTTAGATTCGATCCATCTATCTCTTCTCCTCTTATTGATTTATGTGGCATGGATTGTGCGTCAATCACACTCTGTAGATGGTATGTTTGCTAGACCTATTGGAATGTGTTGTTGAAATGTAGTAGTTAATGTTGTTGAGGCTGAGATTCTTTCAGGTGTGGTGTATGTTGGTATTGTTTGAAGTATGCGAGAAAGATATTGAGGATGAAAATTATTCGGCATGAATTTTGTTATGCTATTTGAAGTTACCTGCAAGGAAAAATGTGAATGGTTTGTTAGCAATTTTTTATCTCGGTTTGTATTGCATATGATTTGAACAAAACAAAAATTGAATATTGTAATATGATTAAACAGAAAATGGGAATGGAAAAAAGACTTTATTATATTAAACATAGTGAGCAAGAAATATATTTTTTTTTCGAATTGTTGCATTAAGACAATGCTTAATTATCCAGACACTATTTTAGGGATTTGCATGTGTTATTTTGGATTTTTTATGCAATCCATTTTGTCACATGCAATTACAATGTTTTTTATTTGTTTCTCATTGTCAAATTCTTCTTCGTGTACTGCTAGTTTGAATAGGCAAGTATTGAAGAATAATTTTGCAAATATGCTTGTGGTCTCTTCAAGCTTTCTTTCATAGCCATATTCATAGAGTTGTAAACAAGGTACACCAATAATTTGTTCTGCAGCATCCTGGAATGCAGTTACATTAACTTTACATGTATCGTCTCCAATGTTGAACTGGAAAATGTGCCTATCTTCACATTCATCATACTTGTTGGTTGCACCTCTGGAAATGCCAAATACCATCTTCAATAGGTGTTAGTTTTTTTTTGCAATGTCGGTCCTTAAAATATAGTTGACATGCAACATACC
Source organism: Pseudotsuga menziesii (assembly GCA_001517045.1). NCBI lineage: Eukaryota > Viridiplantae > Streptophyta > Pinopsida > Pinales > Pinaceae > Pseudotsuga > Pseudotsuga menziesii. Next base: position 44,356 of record LPNX010024574.1, on the reverse strand, counting down.
AACAATTGCATGTATCCATAAAAGCAATGGTTTATTTTACTAAAATATATGCAGGTTCTAGACTTGTACCTATATCTTCATTTTTAATGGCAGGCAATTTTTTCTGTATGGAATGATGTCCTCCTGCAACACCATGAGCAAACAATGAGTGGCATTGAATGCTTGTTTGTGGGCTTTCGAACCAAGTTCGTAGATATTCAATTTCTTTGATGTCAGGATTGATGAAAATTTGGGATAAGAATGTTGTAGTTACTGATATTTTATTGAAGTTTGTTACTTTTCCCGCCTTAATAGCAATGATCGAAAAAATATTTGCCATGCTATGGTGTTCTATCATATGTTTTTTGCACATGACACCCCATAATGTAACATCTATAGTGTAAGATGACATGTCCTTTAGTTGAAGGTTTCTCTTATGCATATCGGTTCCATTTTTCCTCATGATAGTTTGTAAAGGACTTATGGATGTAGCTACTCCAATGATATCTACTACGAAGTTGTTGATTAAAGTTGGTAGTTCATTAATAGGAGTGAATGCGAAATTATGTTGTGGTATGGATGGTTCATCCTCTAAGAAAGGTTTTATGGTTGAGGTATTTCCTAGACTTATTTCCTAATCATTTTTTAAGTGATTGAATTCTTTCTTTGCAGGCTTAATGGATCCTTTTGAAATTATGTAAATTTTCCAACATCTATGCAAGGATGGAATTTTGATTGCTTGGATGTTGAAGCATGTGATGCAGATCTCACTATTTTCAATGTCAATAACATCAAAGCTAAAAACATGTCCTGGTCCCCTAGAATTACTGAAGCTACGAAGGTCGATTTTTGGGAGTACCCTAACTTTTAATGTCCATTCTCGCATGTATGGGTGCAATGATTTAATAAGATCTATTTCCAATGTGTGTTTTGATGGAGTACTTACATCTTTGTTTGACATTGGATTACCAATAATGGTTGATGTCAAGGCCTTCACTTGTACTTCATGGACTATAAGAATCATGCGACACATATACAATAAATTTATAATTAGCATTGAGTTTATTATGAAAAAAGTGGATAATGTAAAATGGAAATAATGTGTACAACTAGTTCCAACCAATGGTAGGTTCAAATCATACTTTGTATTTTGGATAGATTTGCAGTTGAAATTGTTGATTTCAACCAAAGATCCAATTTCAACTTGAGATGATGTGAATAATGAGCTGAGAGTTTACCCAAACAAGCTTTGTATTGTACTCAGTGGTGCATCATACAAGTGTACAGAGTGACGATCTTCTGAAGTTAGGCTGAATTTCAATATTTGTAGAATAGGATTTTGAACAACCTCTCCATTTTGGATCTTTGTAATACAATTTGATGTTATCATTGGCGCCATAACTTGAAATTGGTTGTTTATGGAAAACGATTCGAAGAGAACCGAAAAGTTGTTTGACAAATAAAGATTTGTTTCAATGTGTTTTCATATTTTAATTAAGAATGTCATATAATAAGAAATGAAATGTTTGAGTATTAGAGTATGCATTCTAATGTGAAGAGCATAGGCATTGTAAAGCAGTTGACAACAAATAAAATTGAACTTAAAGTAAAAGTAAAAGTAATATCGTGCATTGAACATTGGTTATTTGTTGAAGACATTGAATCTTTAATATGTTAAAATAAAGTCAGAGAATAGATATATTTCTATACAAGTTGGAATGTAAATGTACTTACAATGTAGATAAGTAATTTGATGGAAAAGTATCTATGACGTTGCTTGAGAAATAAAAATTTGACATGCAAGGTAACATTGGTTATTTGTTGAAAACATTGAATATTCAATATAACAAAATCATGCACATATAGTACATATACTTGTACACAAGTAGGAATGTAAATCTATTTATAATGTAACTAGATTTATTGAGAAGAATATATGTCTAACTCACTAGAAGTAGTTTCAACATAGAACTTCTATTTTGTTTTTGGGGTTTTAATATTGCGAATTTGGAGTCTATTTTTACTCTCATGGATAGGCTGCTCAACATTAGCTTTCATATCATTTTTAACTAATCGATGTTTTGGTTCATGTTGTAGTGTGTCAGATATGATGTCGAATCCTTTGGAGAATGGACCTTTGTCTTGAAACTTGAAATGAATATTGTTTGTGTATTTGCTTGCAAGTTCTTGTTTCAATTCTGTCCTGGAAAGATTAGTTGTTCCGGGCTGGATAACATGAATTTGAAATTGTCTTCTATGTAGGTGGAGATGATCCACAGGATGTCGAATGCAAACTATATGTTGTGTCTCTGGTTTGGCCATTGATAATTTAGTTGACATGTGTATCTGTAATAATATCACAAGAAGATAAACAACATGATAAGTTCATTTTCATAATGCAAAAGGTAACATAAAAGAATGGTGCATAGTAAAAAACAATGTAAATTTTTAACTTCTCTGTTATACTACTTCAAGTTACGCCCATATTTAACATATGGGATTGGAACAAGTAAAATCTCCATTTATAGCTAGATTTTGAGGTAATAATAATGAAATTAGATGTATATATCTAAATAGTGTACATGTAATAAGTTCATTGAAGTTTTAAAAGAGAAAATAATTGTTTTAAATTTTATACTTCTATGTTATAGTATTGTAAACTATTTTCATATTTAACCTATATAAGAGTAGTTTAGAATAATATAACATTGTAGTGTAGGGTGAAAAACAATTCAAAGATTTTACGTTAAATCAAATGTTAATATGACATAAAAACATACATGAATCAAACTTACATTCAAAAAGAAGTTTGAAGTAAATTCATAAAACTAAAATAAAATGACATAACCATAAAAGATATAAGAAATAGATTAATACAACTATATGAAATTTAACACAAATAATATAAAATATATAAGAAATAGATTAATAAGTAAGCGTGACTATAATTTAATCTACTTTTTCCAAAATAATTATAAAGTTCAATCATATAAGTAAAGGAAGCTTTCCACATGAGAAACAACTTGGTGTTAGAAAATATAACTAATATAAACACATATGAAGGAGAACTAATTTGTTGACAAAATGTTTTGGAAGATTTAGATATAATTATAATCAACAAGTTTAAAATGCTAGTGCTACAATGCAAGGCTAGGCATACAATTATTTCTAGAAATGATGGTGGGTCCCTTATTAGATGGGGTCGATGAAATGTCCATTGTCAGTCTACCAGCCAACTTGGGATGTGTAAGGGGGGCTTCAGGAATCCACACATCCCTTACTCTTGACGTAAGATAACATTTATAACCCATCAAATTCTGAGTTTGAGTAGTATTGTCAAGTACTAATATGTTATGTCTCCATCAATCTAATAAGAAAACTACTTAAGCCTGACCATAATTTAATCTACTTTTTTCAAAATAATTATAAAATTCAATCACATAAGTAAGGTAAGTTTTAATAAACTAAAATTTAAGTTATAAACCATGTGTCCATACTTTTTCAAAAAAAATAACAAAAAATCTATATTAATTTGTAAAGGTTTTCATATAATTTAAAAATTAACATGTAAAAAAAAATTGTTTTTAAAAACTAATAATAAAAACAAAAAAAGGATGTAAATTTATCCAGAGTCTATGCAAGGATGGAAGTTGTTCCCGCTATCAACGATAGACCATTGATTAGAACACCACTGAGATGAGCTTGATATATGTATATTATTGTTAAGCTTGATATATGTATATTATATGTATATGTATATTATCAGAGATGAGATGAGCTTGATGAGCAAATGAAATCATCTCATGAAACAGATTGAGAAAAGATATCAAGAATTGTACATTCTATGTTCAGAACCCTTTGGCATATTTCAAAATATGTACAGTTGTTTATCACAAAAATGCAAAGTGATAATAAATATCTAAGAAGTTACATACAAATGTTTAATAGCTTATACAAAACCGGCAACCATAAAGACAACTTGTACCACAAGCTCGTTTCTATTGATTGAGAATATAATAGATACTACCCAAAAAGTTGCAGAAACAAACATGGAGAAAAGAGCTGTGGAAGACAAAGAAATATACAATAACATAGAGAAACAGATTCTGAAATTGGGGGTGAATCCTCCATTCTGACCTCTTGGCGCTTTAGAAAACAAAATAGACCCCTGTAGAGATGCAGGCCTTAACGTGCGGTTAGTTAGTTTTTTCCTTCCACTACCTGTTCCGACGTCGGGTTAGTTAGTGTGTTTATGTTCCATGACCTGTTCAGCGTTTACAAACCGGCAACTAGAAAGGAAACTTGTACCACAAGCTAGTTTCTATTGATTGTGAATATAATAGATACTACCCAAAAAGTTGCAGAAACAAACATGGAGAAAAGAGTTGTGGAAGACAAAGAAATATATAATAACATAGAGAAACATATTCTGAAATTGGGGGTGAATCCTCCATTCTGACCTCTTGGCGCTTTAGAAAGGAAAATAAACCCTTGTAGAGATGTACGCCTTAACGTGCGGTTAGATAGTTTTTTCCTTCCACTACTTGTTCCGTCGTTGGGTTAGTTTGTTTGTTTTCGTTCCACGACCTGTTCCATGTTTACATGGATCGAAAGGCACGTTGTATCATAAATGCATTCAGAAGACGAGGAAAGATGTAGAGATGCAGCCTATAAAATACTCATGTATCTCTGGGTTTTGGGTCTCGTCTGCGCTTATCTCCTCCACCGCCACGTCTCCTAACAGACCTTTGGCGGCTAACAGATTCCTCCACATCTCCACATATCTAGGCGGCGGCTAACGACTCATCACGCACGACCTCATCTCTTAACAAACTCTCTTAACAAACTCCTAACTCTACGGCTAGTTAGGAGTGTTAAAAGATCAGACAATTGGAATGATATGGAACATCCACTTTGCGGGATTTGCAGGATTTTGATGATCCGCTCAAGCAAGTCCATCCCCCAAAAATACCATTGATATTTACGCCTATCGGCGTAATTATTATATGAATGGTGGGGTAAAGTTGTATGTGTGCATAGACATGCATTCACCTATTGGAAGGTGGGTGGAGGGGATCAAGGTTTTTGTAGATGCACACATTTTCACCCTTCCACACACATTTGTGGTAAAGTTGTGTGTGTACACACTCATGGAAATCCCATTACCCACCCTCTAAATATACCACGATTACACACCTTCATCTCCTACAATCAATCCTAGCAAAGGTGGGCATACACACACCTTTACTATCGAGACATACATGCACTATCATCGCATGTGTGCACATATACATGCACACAAGTTCAACCTTTGTGTGTTTGTGCACACATACACACCATAAACCATCATGCACATAGACACCACACATTCTACCTTGGCATATCCATGCACATATGCCCAAGCATATTCACACATGCTAAGACACACGAATTTATCCTTGAGAGGATCACTCAGAAATGTGTATGACATAATTGTGTGGGTCAATAATAATAATATTAATAATGTATTTTTAAGATCACAACCTAACCAAACATCCATTTGGTGTATGAGAACCCCTTGTTTGTGGGAGAAGGTCCCCCGTCCATGCAACAATTTGACTGTTAATGTCTACAGAGGTGCACATACCCTACCGCCCTCCATATTTGAACCTATGGCCTCCTAGGAGGAAACACATGTTCTTAATTGTTAGGCCCATTACATGGAGAAAAGGTATTTTCATAACTTGTGCTTCCAGGTGTGCACATGCTTTCGCATGCATCACACATAGACACACACACTGACACATGCCTAAGAGGATGGTTGATAAGCTTGAAGTACTAATTTTTCATATGTGTGTGGAGGGTTGAAGGACATAGCTACATGCAGAAATGTGTGTGGAGGGTTGAAGGACATAGCTACATGCAGAAATGTGTGTGTGAGTGTGTATGTCTGTACACATGAGGTTAAGGTGATTTGTAAATTGTCATGGTCACTCCAATGGAATATCCCATCATAATATATCCGGCCATTTTTTGCAAACTCTTGTAATGCAATATTTCACTTAAGACTAATTTTAATATTATTATAGTAGCACACAAAATGGTGAAATGATCTTAGAGTTAAATGATAGAAAATAAATAACAAACATGTCTACCAATCCATAGATGATGAGCAGTTACCATTAGAGGTCCTTCTTGTTATTGGTCAATGATTCATGTTAACTGCTAATTTATGGCTTGAATCAATCCTTGTTAACGGCCCACTTGTAAAAGTCATTGACATTGTCTACAACTCCAACGAACATCCTCCTACCTTACCATCATTTGTTGTTGTCGAATTCATCCACTACAAATGAGCCTTATGGGATGCTTATAATCCTACTTATGTTCCCATCTCTCCCATAACAAGAGGAACGCATAGGCAAATACCACTTCGTATGGCATTGGGTTTAACAATTTATAAAACACACGGTATGACCCTACAAAATGTAACAATAGATATTGGAAACATTGATAGACAAGGGCTTACATTCACTGCAATATCAAGAGTTAAATCTCTTTTAGGCCTTCGCATTTCTCCAGCTTTCTCTTTTTCTAGATACTCTCGCATGCAAAACAATCCACATGTCCAACGTAGGAAAAAAGAGGAAAGCTTACTTGCTTCAAACTCTTTAAAACCAAATTCTGCTTGAAGCTTTTCATTATTTCCTCTATAGATGTACTATTTTTCCTCTAAACATATATTTGCGATTGTAATACTTATTCTATTCGTGAGGCTTATTTTGTTCCCATTATTTAATGTATTGTTACAATTGCAAAGTAAATAGAATATGCTTCTTCTTGATATGTATTATTTACTTATATGTTTCCCCATTTATTGTTTCAATTCAACAAAGCAACTAACCACTTGATCACATATTCATTTGTTAGCATCAAGTTCAATTTGTTTTCATGGTGGTAACCAACATAACTGAAATTAAGATCACTTGACATAATTAATGTAAAAGTAAATAAGAAACATTACCTGTAGTTGACAGTTAGGTCATTGTAGTTCACTAATGACTATGAACATCACAACAAATCCTTGAACCTATCAAATAACATAACCAAGCCTTTATGTTTGCATTAACATTTAGATAAAAAAAATGAATGATACATGAGAATAGAAGACCAAAAATGTACCAAGGGGAATCAATATATCTGGACGGTTTATTTTTAACAGCGGCATACACAATAGACATGTGCTTTATCCCCTTTGAAAGTATGCAGCTTTGAACCAGTAACAGCATCACATACGTTTTGCACAGTCAGGTTTATCAAACTAAAATGTTCAAGCCTAGCAACGTTGCTAAAATATAGACTTTTCTATGTTAAACGTTTATAGTTTTGTCATCAACATAGTTAATCATACATCTGGAATCATGATTGTTCATCAAACTCATCCCTCCATAACACATGCCTCTTCATCAATCGCGTTTTCTTACTTTTCTCTTTATTATTTTTAACTCTGTTTAAATTTATCAGTCACGTCCTTCCGCAGTTGTATTTTCTGCAATGTCCTTTCTGCAACAAACTCTCCACAACAGACCTTTCTGCATTCAGCTTTCTGAACCGACCTTTGCGCAATTTGTAGGAACTAGCTTCTTTTGCATTTGCAAGTTGCAGAATGCAGAGTTACTTTTCCGCATTCACCTTCCCGCATTCACCTTTCCTCGATTACCTTTCTGCAATTAGTTTTCCACAATTCCCTTTCAGCATTTCTCTTTCCGCAATTGCGGATTGCGGATATGCATTTCGATTTTTCTCGAAACTACTTTCACAATTCCCTTTCCGCAAAACCAACTCAGATCAATTTGCAGATTGCGAATTGCGGATCTGTCATCCAACGTTTCCGAAATGTTCTTCTGCAATTCGTCTTCCGCAACCCCTATGATCCGCCAATCTCTTGCGCCTTTGCTCCCATCCATTGATATGTTATCAATCAACTCAATTTATCTGGACTTAATCTCCTTATCTAAATCTGTAACCTCTATAGCTTCATCCTCCACGCAGATCGATCAATCAACTCGATCTATTTTCAATCGGACTTGAACTTCTTCTTAACACTCAAAATGTACCCCGAGTTCTAAAAGGGTAAATCTCAAGCTAACCACAAAACCAAGCTTTAGGAAAGAAAGGTAGTTTCTTTCTTTCCAGAGAGGGATATCTCAATAATTGTTTTCACAATACCAAATATATGAACAAGAAATAAATGTAAGATTGTTGTTGGTTGAAACAAGGAAAGTACACATTGAGCATGGAGTCAAAAATGATAATAACAAGACAGATTTATTGCATGGAATATTAACACAGCCAACATAGCAATCTCATTACAGTAAAAATGCTTTTCTCTAGTGATATAGAAGCAAATTAGAAACAATCCAGTAATGAGGGCATCTAACAAGGATGAATCCACTTTAATTTTAGATGAACAAGTTTTGTGAATGTTTGAAATCAATAGATGAAAGGAAAAACATAATGGAAGTAGTAAACAATAAACATATGCACATGAGAAAATGAAAGTACAGACTGTAACAAACACAACATAGGAATCCCTGGAAAAATGCTAGCTTTGGCTCTGAAATTTTATTAAAAGGTAGATCTTAAATTACAATGCTCATTTCTCATGGGTTCCAACCCTTATTCCATTACAAAAACTTGTTTTCATACAAAATTGCTCAATCTTGTCCTACGATTTTCACCACTCTCTGCTTCTGTGTACACTTCTTCCCCTATCTTCCGAATTTTCTCCACTAGCTCCGAATGTATAGGCTGAATGCATGTTCCTTCTGTGTTTGTTACTAAAGTTTTTATAACTTATGTTACTACGACTATTCATTTGAATTATCGGATGTAGTTACTATTCCAGAGTATTAGGACGGACAGAACATATGTTCCTTTTGTGTTTGTTACTCCGCCGGCTCATTTTTTTCCTGAACGTGTTATCACCCCCAATGATTTCAGCACTTTATAAGGGTGGTGATGATGACAATGGCATTTGTTTCTGTTTGCCGCAATCCGAACATTCATTCAGACCAACAGGTTATAGCAATGGATACCTTGCACTGTGGTAATTAATTCCATGGTCTCATCTGCAGGCTTTCGGGGAATGTCCTTGGTCTTTCAATTCTGGCCACTACTTCTACATCCGCTCTCAGTTCTTTTAAGACAATGTTGCTCTTTCGAGTATCAAAAGGCTTCCTCCTTTCCATACTTGCTAAGCTACTTCGAAACGTTGTTGCGAGGAGGCCTACAACTAGCTTATTTTCCAACCGCCTCCCAGCTTGCGGTGGAACATATCTGGAAGCATTTCCCTCACCCATAACAGGTGTCACAACTCCAATCACACTAGCAATAAAATTCTCACTAACCATATTTCTCCGCAACTCTTCTTTAACTATGTGTCCTGCAAACAAAAACTTGTTGTACGATAATTTACAATCGGTCGACAATAGAAATTTCATTCCAGCGGGCAGTTTGTCAGATCTTCACATGCGCCATCAACAAGTAGTATAATAACAACACGATCCATCACGTGGGTCACCACTCCAAGTTCTTATGTTCAGGTGCCAACTATGCTGCCCCATTTTGTTGTGACGGCATCATACTAATGCCACAAATGAACAACGAATTCTCTTGGTATTTGTGCATCTAATAATTGATAACTGTCACATCAACAAGCTTTCTAAATAAGTGTGCCAACTCCCCCCTTTCGTTCTTCAAGAACTCCTACCAGTTCGTTGCCTTTGTTGCGCCCCCCTTTCATTCGGCTTAGGTTCCCCTATGTTCTTCTCACTATGTCGTCGCGTAGACGCTCTAGCACTCCCCTACCTGGCTCCTCCAAACCGCCCAACAGAGCTATGAGAAGCATCATCCATACTACTTGCATGTACAAGAATTCGATCTCCAACACGGTGAAAGAGAAAATTGAACACTCAAAAAATGATGCCAAACTCTCCAGGAATTCCATTCTAGACCATGAGGTGACAAAGGAATTTGAGGCTCTCATACCTAACCTTGGTTATTCAAGAGGAAGAAAATCTCTTCATATGAAGACCATGGACTATCTTTGGCAACAGAAGTTTGTTTTGGGAAGAGCATTAGTTGACAGAGGAGAGGCACATGAAGCCATCCTTCTGAAGCTAGATGAATTATCCAATAACATGCAACAAATTGCCAATAACCTTGGCATTAAAATGGACAACTCCATCCATGTGGATACTAATATCAAGCTAGAAATTAGCTAATTCTCTAGATATTTAAGTTTACTTTTATTACTATGAATCTTTGCAATCGGTTTATAGTAAAGAACTCTCGATCTAGAGAGTATTTCCTGGTTTATTTTTGGGCCAGAATGTATTTTTGATCATTTTGAAACCTCAAAGCATGTTTTCCCTATGTAGGGAGGGCTTAGTTACTGTTTACTTTTTGTAAATTTTATTGAAGGCAATAGAAGGAACTTTCTTATTAACAAAAAAAATAAGATAGGTATTACAATTCATATTTGAAATATTTTCAATTGAGCAGTCAGAGTTACATCATTGTCTTCTGAAAGGGCAACAATCCTTTCCCTTTGACTAATTCCCAAGTTTTTGTAAATCTTCTATTGACGAAGTTTGTTGCAATTGACATATAGAAGCTTCTCAAAAAATAGATAATAATCAAATAAAACAATTTTGACAAAATAGATATGAAATGCAAGTTGAAAATGGAATATGCAAGTGTTTATTAACGTCAATGTTAATGTTTATTTTTCTCGAAACTACTTCCACAACTCCTGTGAGCCATCATCTTGATAAGTGTTTTCCTGTAACCCTCAGCCCACAATTGTGGATTACAGATGTCGAAATTCAATTTGTTTTGTTATTTTTTGTCTTTCCGCAATCTGCGGTTTATTCTAAGGTTACTTGAAGTAGTCCAATATATTTGAGCATTATAATCATTACTATTTATGGTTTGTTGTGGCATCTTTCTTTAATAGGGATTTTCTAGGCAACCATATTAAAGAGATAAATGAAACAATACTCTAAACAAGATGAAGCCAAGACAAAGCACCCAAGACAAGCTCGTAGATGTAGGAAAACATCAGCAAGCACAAGTTCACACATTCTATACTAGCAAGATATTCATTCAAAATGGCACCAAAAACCCTTCAACTTTTTTGTATGCAATAGCTACATTGTAATAATATTATAAATAACACTTCAATTAAGTTTAGTACCATCCATGGCTCCACATACTTCAATTCAAGGCAAAGATTTAAGCTACAACTTATTTATATATTTTAGACTTTGGGTAATCTCATTATCTATTTCATCCAATTTGTCTAGGGTAACTAAATCTAAAATTTTCTTGAACTTGTAGGTTGAAAACCTTCTAATTTTTTGGTTGCACATACAATAGATTTTCTTCTTATGATTCCTAAGATTTGGCTTGTAGTTGTTTTTAGTTTTTTACTTGATTTTCCTTATATAGCTAGGGAGAGAACTAAGAACATGAAAGCTTCATGGTGTAATTAAGCAATTTACTCCCCTACTAATTGTTTAAATGCAAAATCAAATTTCATTATTTTTTTATCTCAGTTTGTTTAGATTAACAAGTCATTGCTCAATCTATATGCTACTAATTTAATCCATGAAACCATTCATTTTCAACCCTTAGATTTATAAATTTAAGAGGCAAACTTCTAACAGAAATAGCATAGCCTTGGTCTCCATACCAACACCCAAATCTCCACAGCTCTACCCAAAACTAAAGGTATGAAAAATGGAACCCTGAAACCTCCCTTGGGCACACCAACCAAGCAAGAAATATTACTATTTTATTTGTATGTTTCTCTCATCATGCCAAGTGACTCGACATGCACATGCAAGGTACTTGCAGTCATTAGTTTAACTAATATTTTCCTAAGTCACTCCCCTTTTAATATTTGGTGCTTATTTATTTACTATTTTTTAGACTTAAGTAATGCACATAAATCACCCATTTTAGATGAATATCATCAACCATAACACACTTACTGATAAGCTAACATTAGTACACTTGTAGGGTGTGTTGCTATCACATGTAGACCCCACATGCGTACTAGTAAGCAAACAAAAATTAACCCTAGATCACTACATGCTCTTGAATTACAAGACACAAACATCTATAATCTAAGCCTTATATGTGCAACACAAGCGATCATACATGCAATTAACTCCACCCGCAACTACCATTTTCCCCCTACTGGTACTTGAGTCTTTCTCTTGTAGTTAATTGTTCCCCCTCTTAGTCTTCAAGCCTAACTCTAATAACTACCAATTTCCACCCTCCTTGTACACACACACACACACACACACACTCCATTACCCCAAATTATGATTCTTTTAGAAAGGGTTAAAGTGGAATGAGCCAAGTACAATCATGATATTTTATAAGCAATTGTCAATTTTCTTCCTCTTGGTGTTTCATTACAATAACTACATTTATTAAAGGCAACCACCAATTTCTTCCTTCATGGTGTTTCATTATAATTATTGCATTTATCATAGGAAAATCCCCAATTTTACCTTCTTGATGTCTCATTTAAATCATTGCCTTTATCATAGGAATCCACTTCTTTCCTCCTTCCTGGTGCTTCAACACACATTCTAGGATCCTCGTGATGATGGATCTCTCATGCGCTCAAAGAGATAATATACTTGTTATGGGGAAATCAAAGAGCAACAAGTATAGCATTACGAATTGTGTTATTGCATGTCCCCATCCCATGTTCTAGTGCTAGTGAAATCTTTCATAGGCATGAGCTCCCATGAGATCTACTAAATCAGCAATCCAAGCCTATGGAACAATTCTCCTATCAAAGTCTCACCCATCTCATATCATAGTGACAAGAAGTCATCACCTATATAAATCACCAATTTTACAAGATAATATATATAATTAACAAAATCCACACATTGTAATCAAATATAAACTGCATGTATATTAATCTGATGGGAAATATTGAATAATACCTAAATATAATAAATCTGGAAAAACCCCAAATAATAATATCAATCACAAAAATTGAAACCAAAAACCTATAATTTAAGACAAAAATATATATAAGGGATGCCATGTCAAATGTAGCCTAGGCGGCTTTCAGTAGAGCCACAAGTTACGAGTGAACTTGTGGAAAAATAGCGATCACCGCAATAATTCAATGTGATTTACCAAGCATTGATTCCTGAACTTTTGCACAATACCACACCACTGAAATTTAAAGCCAAAGGAACAATTTTTTTTCTTTTACTCCACTTCTCCAAACAAAAGAAAATCACGGACCTAGTCATATTCCCCGTAAGACTATGAGCTGAAACAATGAAGGATTGAGTTTACAAAATATCTTCTCAAACTTTGAAGAAAAACCGATATATTCTGGCCATTCTTTGAAACAAAATTTCACCACTATGAAAGGCAATGCCAGAAGCTCTATTCTCTGTTTCTCAAATATTTTCAAACGTAATTTCCATAAGTTACTCAGCGAAATTTGGAGCGTGTGTGGAACAAGTTTACAGTACATTTTATGAGCGTTTTCAACTTCATCTTTAACACAATACAAATATTCTAAGTGTCTACTCAACATATGTTTCCTCCCTCTCCACAGTGTGTACCAACAATCTTCCAACGCCTTCAAACATTGGTTGTCAACGTATTTATGGGTTCCTAAAACAAACAAGAGAGGATAATTCCGCACATTAGAGGAACTTTAAACACGGTCACACAATCTATGCATGTCCCAAAAAAAAATTTGTTCGCAATATCCACATAGAGCTCACAATTCCTTTTTGTCATCGTTTTACTCCAACACTGCAGATAGCCCTTTGTGGACAATTTTTTACAAAATAAAAAGGAAGCACCACCTCTCCCACTGGACAAACAAATCTACATATTCTCCCAAAGCATTGACCTATTTTGGCAAGGGACTTGTCTCCAAAATTAACACAATCACCTCAAATATAGCTCAGGTTATTATTTGAATAAATATCGAAATGAAAAACAAACATCTCATAAAAATAACTTCACATAAAACTTACATCGATGTGTGCAACAGTTTAAATAGTGATTTGTTGCCAATGCTAGTGGACTTTCGTAAATGTCCCACTGTTCCAATGAAACAACACTATCCAAAAAGGATCAGTCTAGGACATACCTAGAAATTTATACCAGAAATATTTACTTCTTTATGGGCAATCTAGGTATTTTCCAGTGATTGCTATTAATGTAGTTCTAGGAAAGACTTCAATTACTGTGTTTCTTGTCAACAATCTTGAAACCATGACAATTCCATTTCCTTCTTCAATCTCTACACATTTCACAGTTTTATGGATTAAATTTGAATTCTCTGAGGTCGTTCAATGTCATCCTCTGAAACTCTATCGATGTTCAAAACAGTCAATATATGTTACGAATTGGATTTATCTTTCTGAACAGAGCTTTGGGAGACAACTAAAAAAGATAAATCACTGATGCCAATCATTGAACATCATTTGCCAGCCTTGTTCCTTTAGTATCATCAATGATTCTAGCTGAAAGCACTCTCTTTATGACATAACTTTACTTCTTGTGCGGAGTTGGGCATCCCTTGTGTTGTAGACCAAACAATTATCACAATCACCTGCCCTTCATGAGTGGCTCTCTTCCTCTTTCTTGATCCCTTTTCTCATCCAAATCACTCTGGATGATCAAGTGACAAAATATACAGTTAGGCTGGTTCTTTAAAAGAGTCGCCCCAAAGAGAAAGGATAGCCATATAAATAGAATAGACTAGCTACCTTGAAGGGATCAAGAATAGACTAGAATAGACTAGCTAGCTAGCTAAATAGAATTCTGCAGTCAAAACACTTGAAGCAAACAAAACGAATTTAGTGAGATTGTGTTATACAACTTTCACAAATCAGAATATAAAGCTCAGTCAAAACCATGGGAAATCTTCACCCTAAATTGATAATCACCATTGATGAGAGTGTTCAAATACTATCTATGGAATTACCTTATAATTTGATGTTTACATTGAGATTAGTTGAATTTCAACATTTAAAGCAATTGTTTATGCAATTACAGATGTAAGGAGAGTTGTTGACGGCAACTATACTTCTTATTTGTGCAAACAGCACATCATTTGTTTTCTCTATTTTAAATGGTTTCTCAATCGTCATGAATGTCTTGTATTTGCTGCTGAAAGTTAACTAGTTGTATAGAAAAGGCAGAATCATAAGCCAAAAGTATTTATGGGTTACCATGTAGAAGTCCAACAACTCCAAAACTCTTTTTTTTAATAAAGCTTCCTTTTAATCATTAATAAAGGCAGTAAACACACAGCTTTAATACATAAAAAGAGAGCCGCAAATGCAATGTCCAGAAGAAGGCCTTGAGGTCATAAAAGGTGTAGGCTGACCATAGCCAAAACTCCCACTCATAGGGAGTCTAAGTTATACTCTCCATATACATAACAACATTAAGAAAAAGGCATTTTCCAAGCAGATAATCACCAAACATTAGCCACACCAGCAGCAGGAGGAGGCTGGTCGTGGTCATCATGGGCACGGCCCCAACCCAAAATAGAGGGGCTCAGCAACAGCTGGCTTGACAGGGTTCCAGTCTTTGGGCAGCTCTGAAACAGTAAGGCCCAGAACTCCAACACTATTAATGAATAAAACTTTGAAGTAAACCTGGATAACAAGGAATACTAGAAAGTATGCCTTTGACCATAACCACCAATAGTAACTCCCAACTACATGCAAAAAAGCCTCAGTTTACGATTCTCAACAGGAACCAAAATATTAAGAAAGAGATAACCAATGCCAAGAAAGTAGCCCAGCTACACAAAACATGCAAAATGTATATGCAATCTGAGAGAAAGTGAATATACCAGATTAATACCCTTTCCTTTTCCAGTTAGGATCATAAGTGTACCAAAGAAAATTATTGCAATCTACACGACAACGATATTGCAGCATACAAGAGCAATTATAGCACCACGTGTAACACACAAAACTTCCCTTATATTGGGAAGATTGAATATTTTCACCTTTCCATCAAAGACTAGCATGATGATTAGTTAAACTACCAATGTACGAACAAAGAGCAGCAAGTTCACTGATAATAAATATCTACTCAAACCCATGGTGTGATATGAAGTTTATCCTAAATAATATGTGCCATGACGCAAAGGAACAAGTACAGTTGATAAATGACACTGACTGATTAGGCATTTTGATTTCTTTAGCCCTTTCTCCTAGAAAATAAGGCCCTGCACTTTTGCATTGATAAGACTAGAGACTCTTCTTCTATTACAAACAATAAAAATTATGGAGTACACAAATATATAAAAAACAAGGGTGAAGTGAGGGTGCATTAGGGTATACTTGTGTGGACTGAACATACCAGACATTCATAGGGACTAACTTGGGTGAACAGCAAAGAAAAACCCTTTTTCCCCTTCATACAATTTGCAATTTTCAAAAATATAACATATACTGTTGTTAGCCCTGAAATTGAAGCAATTTATTACAAAGCTGGCAGGATTGTAATCTCTAGATGTTTCACCTTTGTTTATGAAGTGCTAAAATCTGTATCTTTCCCTTGTCTTCAAGATAGCATGGATCAAAGTTGTTGTACAACATATCATAGTATTTATGAGAAGGCCATTTCTCTTTCACAAATTTTGTATCAAGAAACCGACCTCGTAGCGCATTAGAATTTTCCAAATTGATCATGGTGGGTCTATGATGGACAGAAGGAATAGGAAATCAGGGAACCCTCAACTCCTCTAAGAGTTTTGCATAAATCTATTGTATCCACAGCTATAACAGAATCTCTCGACTCATGGGTTTACACTTTCCCACTCAACCACAAGCCTGTTGATCTACAACATAATTTCTGTCAGTCTACAGAAAAGCTTCAGTCAAAGTGATGAATAATGTTGCTGTCAAGAAATGAAGCACAAATGCCTCAGTGTGTGTTTGTGTATCCTTGCTGACTGCCGACTTTTTTGTCATCAATACTGTCAACCATGAACATGTGGTCATGTTTGTACTACAAGAACACAGAATAGTGAGAAAACAAGAAAAATAGCAAAAAATACTGTAACAAAATGAGATGATTTTCGAACACTAACAATTATGGGATTTGATCAGAAAACACAGGCATTCATTAGTGATAATAAAGCCAGGATTTGTCTTTCCATGATGACAACCATGACTCCAAACTTCAAAGTCTACGACAGAAGCACACATTAGTTCTCTGCAATGTTCTTATAAATTGATCATTTTACCCTCTATTGTTGACATACTGTGTACACTATCTCGCCGTTTTTTACTGACATATTGTATACACCATCTCACTGTTTTTTATTCCTATTTTCATTAGTATATACATTTTCCAGTAATAGAATTTTGAAAGGCAGCAACATCATCTACAACAATTCATCAGCAGAATTAGTGCTCCTACCAGGGAAATTGTCATTGACACACTCAAGGCCAATCATTGCCAAATAACAAGGGAGGACCACATGCTCAGTCAAATCTAAATTCTTGTGGAAGAAACAGTCAGGCATCTATTCCACAGGGAAATATCAAAGCAAGAACATCTACACTTTCCATGGCTTCCAACCAAACTACCACTACCACTTGAGAAATGTCCAAGACTTCATGAAAGGCAAAGACAACAGTTGTATCAAAACTTTAATGATTATGAACAGTTGGACATACAACACAATCAGAAACCAAAACATCCAAGGAAGTAGGAATAACACCTTTTCCAGCTAGGCATTTCTTAAACAGTTATTATACAGCTTGTATTGCTCTTTATAAGGAAATTTTATCAAATTCATCATGCAACCAGCACTGATTACTCATTCAACAATTTTGTCAAACAGTTCACAAGCATCGACTTGGAACCAGATAAGGGAAAGAGGATCATTGACACAGAACCTAGTGCTACCATCACAACTGCAAAGATCCAACCAGAAGAGCCAGAGGAGCCAGAGGAAAGTGAGCACCTATTCCATTCACAAATGTGGGTAAAGAGGACTGCACTACATTTCCTTGTTGACAGCAGTAGCCAAAAGAACCTAATCTCGATCGAGATCATCAAGAGATTGCAACTATTGACAATGCCACACCCCCAGTTGTACACCATTGATTGGTTGAGCCAAGAATGAGACATTTGTGTCAACCAACAACAATGCCTACCTATGCAACATCAAATTCTTCAGAGATGAGGTATTGTGTGATGTTTTGCCCCACTTGAAGTTTGTGATGTTCTTTTAGGACAACCCTTTATGTGGAAACATCATGTTGTATATGAGTCTAGGCCCAACATCATCATTGTTACTTTAAGAGGTCAGCTCTACAAGACACCAAAGGTAGTTCCAACTACCACAATTTCTTTGATCTTGACAAAACAATGCAAGAAGGTAATCTCTCAGATGGGCAAATTTGTCCTCTTCATGATTCAATCGGAAGGTAAACAAAAATCACTACAGCGGCCATAACCTCTACCCAAGTTCCCTCTACACAACAAAAGCAGGTAGATATAGTGGAAGGATACAGAGATATCTTCACTTCGCTTGTAAGAGTGCCCCGACACCCCCAAGTCAAACATTCAATTGATTTGAGAGTGGGAGCTCCTCTTCCCAATGGCCCAATAGATAGATGCTCTCTTCTTGAGAATGAAGAAATTAAACATCAGATTCAAGAGCTCATCCAAATGGACCACATTCAACCCAATTTCCTCCCCTTGTAGAAGCCCAATTGTGTTGGTGTGAAAGAAGGATGGAACATGCAGACTCTGTATTGATTACAAAGCTCTAAACAAAATTTAAATCACAGTCAAGAACTACTATCCAATCCCCAAGATTGATGATCTTCTTGAGCAACTCAAGGATGCCAAGTTTTTTTGTAAAATTGATCTCAAGTCAAGGAACCACTAGGTGCCCATTAAGAGAATTGATCTATACAAGACAGCCTTAAAGTCTAAAGAATGCATTTTCAAGTGGTTGGTCATGCCTTTTGTCTTGACTAATGCTCCAACAACATTCATGAGTATTATGGAAGATATCTAGCAACCATTCACAGATTCTTGTGTGGTTATATATTTGGATGATATCCTTATTTTTAGTAAAACTTGGGCAGAACATTTGCAGCACATTCAACAAATCCTGAGCAACTTGCGACAACACAAGCTATATGCCAATCTAAAAAAATGTTCATTCAGTGTAGTATCCCAAATACTGATATTCTCTAATGTTCTATGATAGTGCTGACTCGCACACTCAACCTCATACAAATTTGCAAAATAATTGTGCATGCAAACTCGCCATGCAAAAATGCCCTAAAATATAGCTGAATTAGGGTTAGGGTTTTGTAGAGAGAAATTAACACTTACCACTGATATTCTGGCTGATAATGACTCCAGAGATAGCTGCATGCATAAGGATCCAGATGGGTGGTCTAATAATGCTCTTTTCCTCCGGTGTTACTGCCCCGCAGTGCCGTAAAAACCCTCCAGACTAAAGGTGATGTTTTCATAGGAGAGGTCCATTTGGGTTGAAACTTTCTGAGCTTGTCCGTCTACTGATGCCGGAGAGATGACCTGGCACATGCGGAGGTTTGGCTACCTCTAAGTGCCCTAGCGAATTGATTCGCAGTTCTATTGCTCACGCCCCCAATTGATTTGTTTCGCTGATAGCTGCTCCAGGTGAGCAAACTGATGGACGATAATCACTACATACCGTAGGATAGGCCTGCTGAGAAAGAGGAAGCTGACATGCGGGGGAAAGACTGGGTTTTGTGGTCCCAACGAATCCTTCTGTGTTTTCCCTGCTACTTCCGGCTGCAAAACATGGATCTACTAATAAACCTTCAGAATGTGTTGGATTTCTGAACACTGCAGTATATGATGGATGCAATGGATAAACCTGGATGATCTATCCCAATAAGAGACTAGGGCAGATATCTCATTGCCGAACCCTCGCTAGCTGAAGACACCGTCTCCAACCCCAACTGTCGCGGCTACACGTTGTGCTGCTGCTCAAAACTCCAAAATCAATCAACAATAACAATAGATATCTCTTTGGTCTAATAGCCCTTCTTAAATAGAATAGCATATACTTTTAGGGTTTGCATGTCACTTTTAGGGTTTAGGCTTCACTTTTGCATGCATGCAATTCTAATTTCATGTTGACTTTAACACTAAAATAAGGCCTGCATGCTCCGCATACTTTATGATATGAACTCGTATGGCCTTCTTACTACACTGATGACTTAATAATACTGAATTGATGTACCTTTCTGCTCCTAGTGTTATTAGTCCTCAATTATTCCCTTTTTATAAAAACGGAACTTTACAGTCCTCCCTCGCCAATGATTGCTTGTCCTCAAGCAATGCCAACGCAAATCCACAATCAATCAACTGAACCAACTGAATCCGAGGATGATCCGAGGGTCCCAAATTATCCTAGGGGATCTGTAGCACCCTCTGCTCAAAACACTGCACTGCACAGTACCATCACCAAAGACCTCCTGAAAGCATCCTCTAGCAATCACTAAACTGTCAGTAATCTCTTCCCAGGGTCCCAAATCAATCTGAGAATTGCAGAGGTCAAAATGCATCCACCACTACCCTGCGTAGTATCGACACAAGGAGCATCCTGAAGACTCCCAAGTAACCCCATTCGTAAACATTGTATCCATCCCTCATAAGGTCTCCCACCTAGATCCCAATGCCAACTTGTGCATCTTTCATCCCAAATATCCCAAGGCTGTTGTGGGACTATACCCCTAGCTAGGAATGGCTTCCCAAGAATTGCCCACTCAATAGGACACCACCCCTTAATCTCATCAGAACCCTAAAAAGCACCTTGTCCATAAGCACCATCACAAGGAATAATCCTAACAAGCTGACATTCTGCCCTTCTGATTTCAATTGGAATGCTCATATACCGCTGCCCAATTTCTCGATCCTGGCCAACCTGTAAAAACCATCCACCATTATGCAAATGTGGACTCAAGCTACTGCAAGCCTTGTCTATGTACTCCTGAATAGAACTGCTTTGAAATGCAATAATATGTTTCTTCTGCTGTCCCATCAAGGAATCCAACTGCTCTTCAATACTAGAAAGCCTGACCTCTGACTCGATACATACAACTCGAAGAACTGTAAGCTCAACATCTCGATGTACTATGGTGTCTCGGAGTATCTTGGTCCTATCTTTCATCGCTAGAATGCTTTCTTTAACCCGTTCAATCTTCTTTCGGTGACTATCATCTGGAAGCTCTATCTCATGCATGTATAAACTCTCCCTAACCTCCATGTGTGACTACTCACTGTCTCGACTGTTGTGCTCATTTCCTTGCACCTCATGTATTTCGCCTGTCATAACTGTCTGGATTCCTGCTGTAGGTGATGAAGAGTGTACCAACTCCAACTCATCACACAGTTTGTCCATAATCTGACTAGCGAATGTGCTTGTGTCGCTAGACTCACAGGTTGGCTCTAATGCTATCTCCTCATGCACATCCTCATCATGTACTGTTAATTCCAAATGAAGCTCAACAACAACTTGTACTTCATGCTCATCTTTCTTCACTCCCCCAACTTTTCCTTTAAGGAGATCCTCATCCAAATGCAAAGTAGCTAATTTAATGGCATCTGTCTCAATCATGGGGTTGAGCTGGAAGTATGTATCCAACTTTTGCACCCAATTTCGGGCTGGGCCACCCCGGGTACCCTCAAAGGTAGGGATAGTCAGTTTCTCTACGGTGCGTTGTAACTCATAGTTCTGGGTGAATGGCCTATTGTAAGCTTTGGGTTTGTTCTTACTTTTAAAGTGGCAGAAGTCAGTGAAGGTCATGGCTGAATGGAAGTCATCTCCTAAAGCTCTATACTCTCTCAGATAGGCACTCATGGATTCTTCTGGTTCTACTAGTGCTAAAGGCACTGCAGCTGGACTATCTAAGAATTAAGGCATGGTAGGTTGGGAATGCTTGTTGTATATATGGGGATGGCTCTGCATATTGGTATGTAAGTGTTCCCCACTACTACTGGTGGATACCCTATCGCTATTGAGAAACAAGGGACTGTGTGGGGTGGGCCCATTTTTCTCTGTCATTTGCTTGAAGGTACTCATCATTTCTTTTTGCCCAGTAGTGAGTTCTTTTATGGTTGATATGAGGCAATTGAAAGTTGTTTTATCATCATCGGCCATTGTTTCTTTTCCCTTTCCAAATTGATACTCTCTGTCCCCCAACTCCTCTTCTCCTCTATCACTGTTTCTAAACCTCTGTCTCCGGTAAGTAATGTTGTATGGGTTTTCTGAATTCATTTACAATTTTGCATGCCCACAGCTGGCAAGGAACATGCTCCGATACCACTGTAGTATCCCAAATACTAATATTCTCTAATGTTCTATGATAGTGCTGACTTGCACACTCAACCTCATACAAATTTGCAAAATAATTGTGCATGCAAACTCGCCATGCAAAAATGCCCTAAAATATAACTGAATTAGGGTTAGGGTTTCGCAGAGAGAAATTAACACTTACCATTGATATTCTGGCTGATAATGACTCCAAAGATAGCTGCATGCATAAGGATCCGAATGGGTGGTTTAATAATGCTCTTTTCCTTTGGTGTTACCGCCCCACAGTGCCGTAAAAACCCTCCAGACTGAAGGTGACGTTTTTGTAGGAGGAGAGGTCTGTTCGGGCTGAAACTTTCTGAGCTTGTCCGTCTGCTGATGCCAGAGAGATGGCCTGGCACATGCGGAGGTTTGGCTGCCTCTAAGTGCCCTAGTGAATTGATTCGCAGTTCTGTTGCTCACGCCCCCAACTGATCTGTTTGGATGATAGCTGCTCCAGGT
Source organism: Pseudotsuga menziesii (assembly GCA_001517045.1). NCBI lineage: Eukaryota > Viridiplantae > Streptophyta > Pinopsida > Pinales > Pinaceae > Pseudotsuga > Pseudotsuga menziesii. The sequence goes on along the minus strand of LPNX010024574.1, from coordinate 21,471 downwards.
GAGCAAACTGATGGCCGATAATCACTGCATACCGTAGGATAGGCCTACTGAAAAAGAGGAAGCTGACATGCGGAGGAAAGACTGGGTTTTGTGGTCCAAGCGAATCCTTCTATGTTTTCCCTGCTACTTTCGGCTACAAAACGTGGATCTACTAATAACCCTTCAGAATGTGTTGGATCTCAAAACACTGCAGTATATGATGGATGCAAAGGATAAACCTGGATGATCTATCCCAATAAGAGACTAGGGCAGATATCTCACTGTCGAACCCTCGCTAGCTGAAAACACCGTCTCCAACCCCAACTGTCGCGGCTGCACCCTGTGTTGTTGCTCGAAACTCCAAAATCAATCAACAATAACAATAGATATCTCTTTGGTCCAATAGCCCTTCTTAAATAGAATAGCAACTACTTTTAGGGTTTGCATGTCACTTTTAGGGTTTACGCTTCACTTTTGCATGCATGCAATTATAATTTCATGTTGACTTTAACACTAAAATAAGGCCTAAATGCTCCGCATACTTTATTATATGAACTCTTATGGCCTTCTTACTACACTGATGACTTAATAATACTGAATTGATGTACCTTTCTGCTCCTAGTGCTATTAGTCCTCAGTTATTCCCTTTTTATAAAAACGGAACATTACATTCAACATGTAGAAAATTCAATATCTCAAAAAAATTGTGGATAAGCACTGTGTGCATGTGGATCCAGCCAAGATCCAAGTCATTCACGATTGGCCAGCGCCAACAACTTTCACAAAGCTCCATAGTTTCTTGAGCCTTTCCAACTTCTATTGCAAGTTCATGTTGGGATTCACTCATATCACTTGACCCCTAAGCCAAGTGACCAAGGGTGGGGCCAAAGCCAAGTTCATTTGGTCTGGGTCACAATAGAAAGCATCCAAGAATCCGAAACATCACCTTTGCTCAACACCAGAACTCACCGCACCAAACCTACAACAACCTTCGAGAATGAGACAGATGCTTATGCTTATGTTATCTTTGCAGTCTTCACTCAGTATAGACATCCAATGGCTTCTCACAGTGAGAGACTCTCCGATGCGGTTCACAGGTACCCCACCTACGACAAGGAGATGTACCTAGTTAAACATGCTATACACAATACAGATTGTGTAGAGAAGAATGAACCTCTGTATTTTATAGATGAGAAACTCGACGTGTTTCGATTCCTCCAAGGAGAATCTTCAAGAGCTCAATTTGAGAAATAAGATGCACTCCATTATGTAGACCTAGTTAAACTCGACATATCTAGTTAAATATGTTATGCACGAGAAAAATTGTGTAGAGAAGAGTGAATGTCTACATTTTATAGATGATAAACTCGACACGTTTTGATCCCTCCAAGGATCCTCTTCAAGAGCTCAATTGTGTCGACCTGTCACAAATGGAAACATTGCATCCTAGGAAAGGAGACAACTATCCACACTAATCACAAACCCCTACAATTCCTACAAATGCAGAGAAAGTTACAGAATGACCGCCATCAAAAGTGGTCCACATACCTACAACAGTTCCACTCGAACCTAAAGTACAAGAAGGGAAACACAATTCCCATTGCAAACTACCTCGGCCACCTTCAACCGTAGCATTGACTATTGTGCTCAACTCTTGTGGACACAAGACCTCCAAGAGGCCCTAACTGTATGACAACAACATTGAGTTTGTTGTTACCTATCAGGGCATGAGAATATCACTGAGGCAGCAGCTATATTAAATCTTTCTAGCTCTAGATGTGCAACTTGGGATCATTTTTTGTATTTGCAAATTGTATGCGTGGGTTGATTACCTTTGAGAGTGCAGAGCATGAATGACACAAAGAAGGATGCATTCAAGAGAACAATAATTGAGCCCGAGCATTAGTTATAGCCACCACAAAAGCAGTCTATTGAGTTTTGAAAACAACTCGACTCGTCCATGCAAAGATTCAGAAAACACAAGGGTTATTCAAGACTGAAAACTTGATACTCTACTATTCAATATGTGGTGATGGTGAATGTTTGAGAAATATTGGCATGAACAGATTTCGAAGTCCTCGACAAGTGACTTGGCATGATCGATAACAACAGACAGAATGATGACTTTTTAGGACAAAGAACAATTTGTGGAGATGCTGCTGATATGACTGAATAATGATGTGTCACTAACAATGATGACAAGATTGTGTTGACAAGGGTAAATTGTTGTGATGTGACAAGGATGTAATTTGTATGTAATACAAGCAGGGTCTTGTATCCCTTTCTTAGTAGGATCTAAGAAAAACTAGGCAAGGTCTTGGATAAAGAGTAGGTGCTCTTAATATCAGGAGGTGCTGATTTTACCTCACGGTTGTAGCCGGTCCAAAACAAATACAAAAGATTACAAATATTATATCTCGTGTCTTTTGTGCAATGTGTTGATGATTAAGTGTTTTATTTAATGAATGAATTGATTAATGAAGCATAGTCTATTGATGAATATGATGTTGAATTGAATGTGAAATGATGACTTAAGTTTTAGAGTTTGAAGAAGTTAAATTTGAAGTAAGTCCAAGCTCATTGACTCACCCCCCCCCTCTCGATGAGCCATTATGTCTAACAAACTTATGGTCAATAATGAACACCAGCTTGACGAAATCCACTACCTTCCACCCCCAAATCGATGGACAGACAAAGGTAGTCTGCAAAATGATTGTGCATATCCTAACGATGCACAACTTTAAACATCCACTCACATGGAATAAGAGCCTTCATGAATCCTTATGTTCAGCATAGCTACAACAAAGCCCTTCACAAATCTATTAGTCACATCCCTTTTCATGTGTGCTTGGGGCTCCAACCATTAGCCCCAAATGATATAGCAATGCCCATTGCATGTACACAAGAAGAATCCCCCCATGCTCAAACCGAGGTTGATCAAATAGCGAAATTTGCCAAACAGATCTAGCACGTCCAACAAGAAGTTCATGATATTTTGCCAAAATCCAATGCTAAGTACATGCAACGCCATGATTGGCATTGGGTTCCACATAAGTTCTAGGTGGGAAATAAGGTATAGCTTCATTTGCAATGATTGGCATTGGGTTCCACATCAGTTCTAGGTGGGAAATAAGGTATAGCTTCATTTGCAAAAGAGCACTTCACAAGACCCAATTGGAAGCTCTGCCCACTCGAATATGGGCCTTACAACATCACCAAGGTAGTCGGTAAGAATAAGTTTGAATTTTATATTCCCCCTTTCCTCGGCTTGCACCTTGTATCTTACATCAAATTGCTTTGACCATATTTTCCAACTCTTAGACACCTCAGAGGTGGCCAAGCACTTGGCCCTTACAGAACTCAACCCTAATTGCATTGAGTAGGAGACGGTCAACCAAATCATGGACACTGAGATGAAGACACCCACTAGCAGAACATCCAGTTGTATTAAGTCATCAAAGTAGAGCAACTTCTTCACCAAGGCAAGTGGCTCACCAAGAATTGGATTCAACAAAAGTTTCCCCATCCAATGGAGGAACTTAATGCAATTAGGACCATTGCTCTCTATGGGAGGGACAAATTAATCCAAGTGGATATTGGTGGTCACCCACTTGTTCCACTAATTTAAAATAATTCCACGTCTTGGCAATTTTTCTATAGCTTTCGAGATCCTCAACTTCTTGTGCATTTTCAAGGGGCTCTAAACAATGTTTTTTGGACCTACAATAGCTTACAATCATCGAAGGTTTGCTTAAGCCTTGACCAAAACTATTCTTCTGATCAAGATCTTTCCAACAGTCTATTGTGCACCCCAAATAGATTTTGTAGGTGGAAGTCGTGGGCCCAAGAAGTTGACATATCAACTAGACTCCTCAAGGCCCACATTTGTTTTTCCACTCAAGCTCCTAGAGTTATGGTTTTGAATCTTTAGGGTTTTTTCCCCTTAAGGTTTCACACTTTATCCTAAAAGGCACTTTTGGCCTCTTGTAATGTCTTCTTGCGAATAAACGTAGTTGACAAATCTCTCTTCAAAGATAAGCCACCACCAATATTGTTAGTTTGTATTAATTTGCAATTTATAGTCTCTGTCCATTTCATTTTTTTGCTAGAATCTCCTTGACTTGTGAGAGTGGCCTTCGTGTAAGGTTTGTCGTTACACCAAAACCTGCAGATGTTGATGAACATTTGAAACCCAGCACAAGGCCCTATCACCAGGAGTGGCGGTTAGTCCACTTGTTTTATATTCCCAGAGGTGCAGCAGTTATACCATGTGGAGGTACCCGATACTCCAACACCCCGCCTGCGGGGTAGCTCGAGGGAATTGAACCTGAGACCTATGCTCTGATACCATGTAAGGTTTGTCGTTACACCAAAACCTGCAAATGTTGATGAACATTTGAAACCCAGCACAAGGCCCTATCACCAGGAGTGGCGGTTAGTCCACTTGTTTTATATTCCCAGAGGTACGGTGGTTATACCATGTGGAGGTACCTGATACTCCAACACTTTGGTCTAAGAAACCATGACCCAAAGGCATATAAGTCGTCAAAATTACACAAGGATCGCACCCGGCCTGGACTGTACCCACAATTGGTTGGACTTTGGGTGAATCCTCCCAACTAGCTCATCACTAAGGGGAATTGAACCCAAGTCACCCTGCTGAGAAGACCCACACCTTAACTAAATGAGCTAGCAGGAATTGACACAATCTTTTTCCATTTCATTCATTAATAGAATTTGGATTTTACCTATGTTGTCTGCAATTTCTTTATGTGTGTGTTTCCATTTTATATTTATGCCTTCATTTCGTTCTCTAAATAATCCAAAACAATGGCCCTCATCTCCATGTTCATGATCCAGTCAATTGTCACCTACTCAATGCAATTAGGATTGAATAATGTAGGGGCCAAGTGCTCAACCACCTTTAAGGTGTCCAAGAAAAGTGGAAAATCTGGTCAAAGCAACTCCACATTAAATACAGGGTGCAAGCTAAGGAAAGTGGGGAATAATTAATTCAAATGCATTCTCATCCATAACCTTGGTGATGGTGCAAGGCCCATATCAAAGTGGGCAGAGCTTTCCATAGGGTCCTATGAGGTGCTCTTTCTGCAAATGTAGCGATAACTTACCTCCATCAATTTGGGGGTTGTGAATGCAATCAATTTGGTCAACTTGGTGTCCATCATCGACCATAGGTTGGCGGAAAAAGTATTCAAAAACCTACCATCTTGATCTGAAACATGGTCCATGGGAGCCTAAAAATGAACCCAAAGGCATTAGAAGAGATTAACAACGACCTATGTTGTGATGCTCTTCTTACAAGGCATTAAAAGGGTCATCTTAGAGAACCCGTACACAACCACAAATACACAATCGTTGCCTTGCTTGATTGAAGATAAACCAAACATGTAGTCCATGGAGACAGACTCCTAGGGTCTATTTGGGGTAGGCAACGAATGAAATGTGCATCCGAAAGGTCCATTGAATTGAACCCGAGGGCTATGATACCACTTCGTAATGTGATTGATCTCAATCCTTTGGAATGGGACACTGATACCATCTTCTCAAGAATTTGTATTCCTGCTAGTTATATTTTTTTAATGCAAAAGTAGAATAACCTCATAGCAATGGTATTTTCTTATAAAAGATACACTTTTATCGCTGCGAAAAGGTAGATGAAAGTGAATTTTCAAATACAATAGTAGATACAAAAATTCATAGCTAAAAACTAATAGGTAATATATGTATATATTCCTTCGCTGAATATATGAGAACCCATAGTCATTACTGTCATTACTACCATTACTTGTTGTAAAATACAATACAAAGTTTTCAAAAGAGAAAGGTACAATTATCTACATAGAAGGCAGTGGAGACTAATAGCTAAGGGACAATTTGTCATGTCCCCAACCATAAATTTAACCAATGAGGGGGGTGTCTACTAATTTTGGGCCTCTAAATTTTGCCCCACGAGCGTAATACAAAATTCATAAACAATAAAATGTGTGGGTAGATGCATAAAAAAAACACAAAGAAACAAACTCTATCCACACACACATATCATGCATATACAACATATTTATCACAAACATAAAATTAAATCATTGCACATTCAAATACAAAGAGAATACTTATCTTTAAACAAAGAAGATCCAAGCAAATAGTTGTTTAAGAGCAATTCTTCATCTAACCATAGGCACTACGTCCAACATATACAATTTTTTTTTAGAGGCCATCCCAAGCTAGGCTATGAGACCACTAGGGAAAAGGGGACACCTACAGGCTTCTCTCTCTCAACCCACAACCCATTATTCTCTCAATACTTAACCAAATGCTTAGCTAGAGCTCTACAAGAATGCCACTCAACCATCACAACCGTGGCATTCTTTCCAACCGCCCCACTAAACACAAGAAAGGCATTCCCCTTCATTGATTCATGGCTCCCTTGGGAAATCCAATCCTTACAGTGCTTACCAGTGTGTGCAATAAGGGTCCAACCTACTATTTGTTGTTGGAGAACCACATGTAGAATTAATTCATGGCTTCTCAAGCATTCTCGAGTAGCATAACTCAATGGGTAAAGGCTCCTAGCTTGGCCAACCTCTATGCTCACCCACTCAAATATGCAGCTCTATTTCCAAATTCAAATTTCTGGTTGTGCACATTCTGATAATTGGTAATGAACAACAAAAGCAAAATGTTTGTGTAGTGTAAAATATGCATAATGGAAAATGAATGGTACTCCAAAAGATGAGAGAATGGTGGAAAAAACAGGTGACATAACTTCTGAATATATAAGAGAACTTTTACAATAGCCATAGAAGTATATTCACCCCATGCTTCCATAACTACATGAGAAGACTTTCCTCTCCAACCTCACATGCATTCAATGATTGGATAAAACAATCAAAAATAAAGAAATTGACTCATTTCCCATAATTCCCTTTTCTTCTTCCCTTCTAATGCTCTTTACACAGCGATCTTGGACAACTTTATTATTTTCTAACATAAAGTTTACATAGAATTTGAATTGGCATGATAAACCAACCACACAATCCATATAGAAAATTTACATTATACATGCTTAGCCATTCACTAGTCAGGCCTTGGCCTTGAACTCCACATTAGGAATCCATGCTAACATATTTAGTATTTACATCATTTACATGATTTAATTAAAGTCAAAACCAGGGGTATTACACAATTTCTCCTCCCAACCATAGGAATCTAGAAGACTCCACCCCCTAGCATAGGCCCATAATGTGAAAAGGGGAAATTCTCTTAGTAACAGCAACAGCAATATGAAAACCAACCCCAAAATAAATCAATGGCAGAATATGGATTGTCGCCAAACAAATGATAGAGACCCAAATCCTGCTTGCAGGAATGGCTATCTATTCATATAAATATTCAAATGACACCTTGTAAAGACATAGCCATCGACAAGGAAGGAGCAAAGTTTGGCCTACACAGCAACAAAAAGCCCTCCCACCTACAATTTTGTGTGTGGGCCCTACACAGCGACCAAAAGCCCTCCCACCTACAATTTTGTGTGTGCCCTTTCCCTTAGATGTTTGGTAGCATAGCCTGGGACTATCCACCTACAGTTGTGGCAAATATTCTCCCCATAGACCTCTGAACAACTCCCTCATATAAACCAAAAGCCACACCCAACTTGGTGCTGAAACTTCTAACTGGATGCACAGAGTGTTGTGCAGCGAAGAGTCCAAAAGTTAAACCGAAATATGAGAGATCCAATGAACAAAAAGAGCATACTATTCTAGACTCCAAGCAACCCTTTTCCAAGTCACCAAGTAAGGCAGGTTTGTCAAGCAGAGAAGAAAGGTGCCATCCAACAATTAAAGGCATATGCCATTGATAAGAATGGGTAGACATGCCAAATGTGAGGTGCATGGAAGATGGCAGCCAACCATTATAAGCATTTGCAAATAATAAACATGGGTATCCATCCACTTGTCACATCACAAGGCCCCCAATCTCTTGTATGTCCCAAAGCAATCACAACCCACTTCTAGTGGATGAGCATCTTCAATAACTTTTTGATGTCTTATCTTATCTTGAATATCACATCATTTATTCTCAGGTTTGTTTTTGTCAAACCATCCCATAATGGGACCTTTGCATTTGAGCCTTCATTCCAAGAGTGGATGTTACATAATACAAGATATACAATAACAAGACAACTATAAATATGATAAAATAACAGCATATGCTAAAGCGGTGTAAGAATGGGATATCAGTCACATAATATGTTGTAAGTCAAGTAGCTTTGAAGAGCTTGTAGAAGAGATTCACAATCACGATGATATACATGGAAAACTGTTTGCACATCATTCCAATTCAAGATTAGCTGCTGCTGGCATTTATGTTATTCCAAATGTAGAAACTCATCCTCAGAAGAAAAGACACTTGGATGGGGTCAGGGTTTAGCAAAGTATGAAAAACAGAAAGCTGGGGGGCATAATGATTAATACAATAACAGTGACTTGAGTCACTAAGAGATATCACCATCGCCAAAGGTTGCAGAAGTGGGCTGCGCCTTAGAAACAAATATTTATACCAGGAGTTCTAAAGTGACCTCTAGCTTAGGATGTGGGTTGCCTGCAACAACCTATTCTGTATCTGCATTTCCTCCCCTGAACATGTGTCTTACTTGGTACCTGGCCCTAATGAAGTAGTTATAAAATCTGATGGCAAAAGGGGAGAATTTTCTTTGGAGCCTGAGTTTTGGAAGCGAATCTTGTCCTTGGCTACTCAAGCCAAATAGTCTGTGTCTGTTCTTCCATTGATTGTATATACTAGGTTTCTGTGAGTATGCTTGAAGTAGTAAGTCTGGTATTAGTATTTGTGGTTTTATAAGTTCTTTGTAGCTAGGCAGTATTGAGGTAGTGTTATGTACAAGAAGATAGGAAAGATCAGGCAGAGCTGAATTTTGTACTTTTTGTTATGAAAAACAGAATTGTAAAGCTGGATCTGTAAAGAATGCAGATGAGCAGAGATAGGAAAACAGTATTAGAAGGGAAAATCCATAAACCATGTAACAGAAAAATGTAACTGCACCACCTTTGGTAATTTTTTTGATAATATAAAGGCTTTTTTGCTTAGCTAAAAAACTGATACATCTGCAATAAAAAATCACAGAGTAACAGTTGTATAGTTCTAAGCTGCCTCTCTCTGTGCAAGGATAAAGTATATCAAATCATATATGATATCTGTGGAAAGAAAAAACATGTAATTAAGAGAACAAATGATAAACATATGCAATTAGGATAGATCTGTAATAGAATAATAGGAATTGCAACTATCATTCTTTTTCAATGGTCTAGTCCCTGCAAAAGTTACGAGAATTCAAATGTTCAATGTTATCCATGGAAGATATGAGTTGCAACAGTCATATCCCAAAGCAGTAATCACACTAAAGCAAGCAGCAGTTATATCATATGTGGGAAAATAGTTGAGCAAGCACCAGGATGGTACATGTAGAACAGATCTGTCACCTGTGTAACTTTCAAAAATCTGGAAAAATAGTAATAAAAATTACTCCATTTAAAATACCGAGAACATACACAGATGAATTCACTCCTATTTTCTTAAGAAAGCACAACTAAATAAATTACAGCCACAAAACAGTGAGTTACAAAGGCAACAAATTTTAGACATTGTCGAACCAGAAAAGGCCCAAGTTATTGTCAACAATTCAATATGGAATTCAACGAAAATGTCCCGTGCATTAATACACATCCCTTTCATAGGAAAGGAGGTAATATCACCCATCGCCTTGGATATTTGGGTCTGCCATCTTTGCCATCAAACAACTGTAAGACAGGTTAATCAAGAAGTTAGAATACAGAAGCTGTAATAACATGTAAGAGCACTATTTGTTGACAGTTGTTATACCTTAGCTTAAACAATTGATTGCAGATTAAAATATTAACAAAGCAGAGACTTACCTTCTTCAAACGGCGATGCTTGGCAAGAGCCCAGTTAGTCATAATAAAGGTTGCTACAGCCAGAAAGGTGTAGCCAGCAACTGTCTGTGTTGCAATATTGAATCCCAACCACTGATAGATCTCGGTGGTGTAGTTAGCACATGTGACTATATTAAACAGGAATCCACTTGGAATTTGATATCCTCCTTTACCTCCAGGGATCCTGAGATTCCTCAACAAAATATGGCAGTAAAAGTTTGCTACCTGACATACAATCCCCAGCCCAAACCCAATCTTCATTTGCTTCTCACTCACAGGGGTGTAGAGGGGATGATTAACAAAATAAGCTATGACTGCACCGAAGGACCAGTAGTAACAGCAGTTTCTAAACACATTAGCAAGTGGGGAAGTTGCATGGCTGAACCTGTGAACAAAAAAGGTCTCTAAAATGCGTTTGGCATAGTGAAAGCACCAATAGTACATGGCATATGTCTGAACTGGGTGTATAACTCTTTCTGCAGGATACCCAAAGTACTTGTAGACAGGGAAGTAATAGAAGATGGGATAAATGAACAGAGGACCGACATATTCCCAGAAAAAAAGAGTGCTGTAGGCTACCTGTGGACCTAAATCCTTGAACACCACCACTAACTTCCCCTCATCTTTTTCAAAATAATCTTTAAGCCTCTTGCCCCTTTCCAGAACAACTGGTTTCCCTTTCCCAGATTGCGGCAGAGTAAGCCGCTGCCGAGCTGGATAATATTTCTTGACTGTCAAAAAAGTAAAGGAGAATCAAAAACTCAAGTAAGATTTCAGGACCTGACGTTCACATGTAGACATTCTGACTTGACAAAACTGTCAAAACCATCATAGGAGTTACAATAGAAACAGCCAACAACAAAACCAATTTCTCCAGAAATCCATACTTAAGCAAGATTTATAGTGCAACTGTACACAACTGCACAAAGTCCTTTATCTGATATTGCGCACAGTGAGAACTGAGGTGGATTCTATAGGCCAGGTAGAGGACATCCATCAACAATTTGTGTTAATATGTAACAATGAGTTGCATATGGACACTAGCGAAAACCCATCTAGACCCAGATCCCATCTGCAGCTCAAAGATGGAAAGGTTGAGAATTTATTTCTCCAGTTCCAAGATTTAATATCACGGCCATGTGTGTGAACTTAAGATATCCATCGTCAAGCTTCAAAACCAAGAGGTGCATATCAGACCTGTGTTTAGATGGGTTGGTGCTCTATGGTAATATCACAACCTCAAGGCTCAAGGTGCATATCGAACCTATGTTAAGAGGGATTTGATATGTTGGCCATGTGTGTGAACTTAAATATTTATCCTCAAGCTTCATAACCAAGAGGTGCATGTCAGACTCGGGATTAGATGGATTGGTGCTATCAGCTATGGTAAATTGGTAATATCACAACCTCAAGGTGCATATCAGACCAAGGTAAAGATAGGTTTGCGCTATGGTAATAAAGTCATCAATTTATGCATTTATCCTCGACATGCATATACTGAAACAGCCTATGCATATGCATTGCAGGGAATGACCTATTCTTGTAAACCGTGATATTTTTAAATGTAAACTCTGATATTCACACAGTTTCTCCATTCCCAGGAGGTATTTCTAAACACCACTTTCACATCAAACTTAAAAGTTCAAAAATTAAATGGCCAACGCCAGAAGAAATCAGAGTCGCATTTCTAGTCTGCATTCAAACCTAATTCAAAAACAGCACAGTAAGCAGTTCAGTCCGTTTACAGAAAACATAAGATAATAAAGCTACCTCTTTGTTGAATCGAGGCTTTCAGATCATCCACATTGGCCTGCAGATCCACATGTAAATTTATCTTAGCAATCAACAAGAAAGATCAGCCCAGTGAAGTGAACCATTAGAAGAGGATATCTCAGAAACTCTACTAGTTAACATACCCATTTGGGGAGCAGTATAGGTAAATAGATAAACTCAGGCAACCCTTTGGGCCCCAAAGAAAGAAAAAAAATAGTTTTTCAGAAAATAGTCTGTAAATCTATCCACCATATCAGAAAGAAGGCAATCCACAGCCAAGGACCAACATTCCATTCATCCAATATAGAATTCCAAATAAATCGAGGGATGTACTTACATTATCATTCAGATCGATGCCACCCTTGATAATTTCTCTACCACTTCGAGATACCACCGAGACCTTCATCTTCGCAATCCCCTGTTATCGGTATGACCACAAGGGATTGAAGCACAAAATATAGTCTTGGGCGTTGGCCTCTAAGAATGGATTGGTACTTATAGGTGGGAGTATTGATGACTGAACACTGCGCTATAGCTTTGAGCTGAGCGTTCACCCCAATAAATGAATTGTTGCTTCTAGGTGGGAGCATTGAAGACTGAAGACTGCGCTATAGCTTTGTGTTGAGTATGATAAGTGAATGAAGCCTTAAATGGGTTTGACAGACCATTTTGAGGTCGAAAGTCGGCTTTGTGATTGGTAACTGGGTAAGGAAAGCAACGTTGGTGTGTATTTGTTTTGTGGCAGGTTTTTGGGATGAGTGAGTTGTTAAGTGCATTGGTGTCATGACGAAATGAAATTCAATTGGGTAGGAGAGCTACCATACCAAATTCATTAATAAAAATTCAATTATCCAACGACAATGTCTTCTGCCAACAACGACAAATGCCTTTTCTATTTTTATTCCATTTGAGGTTCACCATGGACCCTCAACGCACGGTTCCTACAAGGGTAAGTGGTGTCGTTTCTAGAATCCTTAGATGGAATGTTGCACGGAACAGTTACCACTACTCGTATTTTTCTCTATGTATTGGTGGGTTGGGACTGCAAAGGAAGTCTCTCTTCGGAAGAGGATGTCACGTTTAGGGAGATTTGAGAGACTCGTGTAAGCAAAGTTTTCCTTGCACGTTTCTACTTTGTTTGTATTGAAATATTTACCTAGCCTTGGAACCGTTCAAGTGGGCAAAGGGTTTTCAATGATTATTTGAAGTTTTATTAAAAGAAAGTATTTACTTAACTTTTAACTTTATTTCTCCAATGACATTTTTGTTAGACAAAAATGATGTTTTATTGCAATGAAGTAATGCAATTAATTATTTATACTATATTAATATATCATAACTAGCATATTTTCAAAGTGGGGAAATGAATGCCTAAACGAATTTCAATATGTTATAAAATTAGAGAAAGTTGCTTGTATTTAGACAATATAAGTTTATGTGTTTGAAAGCAAATCTAACTAAATTGTCGATTCTTATTAGTTCATTCGGTTAAGGTGTGGGTCTCATCAGCAGGGCAACCCGAGTTCAATTCCCCTTAGGGGTGAGCTAAGTTGGACGGAAACATAAAAAAATCCAGCCATGCTAATGGTTGTTGTGGCCCAGGTCGGGTGCGATCCACAAGTGACTTTGGCGACTTAGATGCCCTTGGTGCTTCCCACCCCAAGTCACGGGCATTCGAACAAACAAAAAAAAAGAAAGCAAATCTAGCTAAAATATAATTTTTTTATATTTTGTTGAAATGCTTTTAAAAATGTCCATCTTTTGAGTAAAAATAAGAACAATATATATTATTATTTTTCAAAATTAACAATAAATTATAATAATACTAAAACTCTTAACCTACACAATTAACACAAACATTAAAGTAAAATAATTCCCACCAAGATTAATACATATGTCCAAAACCATGTACATATTCTAATTTGGGAATAATCTAAAGAACGTACTTAGAATAAGTTTAGTTTTCTTTCTTACTTCACAAGTTTCATAACGTAATTGAATTTCATAGCTCCCTACAGGTTTAAAAAAATTGTTTAACCTTTACCTAAAAATGATATAACTAAATTATGTTTACATGGTATAGAATTCACAATGTCAAGTACTAAAAGAATGGCATTAGAGGGAACAACGTGAGTCTGAGAAACAATTCATTGTGGGGATTGTGTCGTTCTACACACTTACCTTTGTGAGATAATGGGCATAAGTTTTATCAACGTCATCATATCTTCTCAACAATGTACATGGACCCAAATGGGTTAAAATTATGGTAAATGTTACTTCTATTCTACAAACCCCGCCCTATTATAAAAGGGAAGTGTGTTTTAGAATCTCGTGAGTGAACTGTGTCATAGTATAATGTATAGCGGGCCCACTTGTCAACAAAGATGAACAAGTGAATGTGCAAGCTTGAACCCTGTATATTTATCTAAGCATGGCAAGTATTTTCTTCAAATTGCTTCATTAAACATGAAAGTAAACACTTTCCTTGTTGTTCCCTTGCCCATACTCTATGCTAGGTAGTTGGTTTGCCTATATATGCCCGTCATGCTCATAAGTAAGGAGTTGTACCTAGCCTAGTTTTGGTAGATAGAAGTAATATCTAACCTAGTCTTGGCATGAAGAAGGTAGTGATGCACAAGCCAAGATAATATCTAACCTCATTGTAGATGCCATTTTATTTTTGCATTTAAAGAATCAAAGACTTAAAACCAGTAAATTGAGCATCTCCACTATCACATCATATATTAACTTAAGCAATAAAATTTACATAAACATAGAATTGACCAAAGAAAAGATGTATATTTACCAATCTTAAAATACAACGAGAACTGAACATGTCATCAAAAATAAAAATCGAAATTTTTAGACTCCATTTTTTGTGGTTTTTTTTAAACAAAGAGGAAATCACACATTCTGTTTTAGAGGAATCAAAATGTGATTTGAGCCCTTATGGAGTGGGAAACATTGTTACACCCTACCATTATATTGTGTACACGTGTACTTTTGTGACTAATTCTATTAATTATAAGTGTCGAAGTTGATACATAATATTGCCATATAAAGCAATGTTTATTCACCTCAAGCAATGCCAATTCACCTCTATCGATGCTCCTTTTCAAATTAAAAAATACGTGGAGAAATTGAATGTCATTCAACTCATGCAAGTTATCCACATGTCGATTCTCTTATATGAGATAAGGGTGACAATTGCATTTGATTAAAGACATGCAAGATGACCACATCTAGATATTCTTTGATGAGATATGTGTGGAAATTGTAGGAGTCGTCTAATTATTTCCATGCACCTTTAATATCTTTAAGGCTCATAGTTTAGACATAAAGGTGCAAATGAGTTTAAAAGCATGAAGGTGTATGTCTTGTTTTTTATTTGGATCGATACTCAAAAGGCTAGGATTATGTTGAACCAAAAACAATAAACATGAGAGTCCAAACATTAACAAGTAAGAGAGTCCAAATTCGGAACACTGGGATGGGTGGCAGAAGAACAAGCATTCTACAATGTCATGAAACATCAACAATATAAGTTTTAGCCGTAACCATATTGAAGATTATGAAAATTTGAGGAAGAATGAGATATCTAGGTCCAATATTTGTCCACTGAAGCTAGCTTGGATATCCTCGAATCTCAGCTACAATGAATTTTCATATGCCTAATTAGGATTCACTCTTGTTACTAGCAAGCATATGCAAATGCGGTCAATGAACTCAATGTCGTTATATTTTGAAGGTATCTCCTAGTTGATGCTCTTGGAATATTTTGAAGCCATTTTTGTGTTTAGTGTACATATTTTCAAATCTTTTTTTTATTTTGTATGATTCTCTTATAGTGGACTTTGATTAGTTTCTTGGATGGTCTAAAAATATGTATGATATTACTCTAATCAGACACCCGCTACTAATCATTATTACAAGTAGTGTAGGGGTTAGAACACTATTGTGGTTATACAAACTTCAACAAAAGATTTGACCGGTAAAGAGATCTGATCACGTCTCGAGATAGTTGTCAAACCTTTGTTTTGGGTGTTTATTTGTGGAAAAGTGTAGAAATGGCCAAGGGTGTAATGGATGATATGTTTATAGTACAACATATTGTCGGTCAAGTATTGTGTTGTATGTGTGGTATTTCCATGCCACCTATTGCAACAAACATATGTGTAAATTGTATACAAAATAGTGTTGATATCACTAAAGGTCTACAAAACCATGTAACAATCCTTCATTGCCCTGAATATAATTCTTATTTACAACCCCCCAAAACATGGATAAAAGCCCAGTTATAAGCCAAGGAATTCTTAATATTTTGCATTAAAAGAGGCTCAAGAATTTGAATAAGGTTAGGCTTGTACATGTTGAATTCATATAGACTAGACACCATTCAAAGACAATCAAGGTCAAGTTGAGAATACAAAAGGAAGTCCTCAATGGGGTTATATTAGAACATGCCTACTTTGAATATGTTTAGCAAGTTCATATGTGTGAACATTGTACAAGGGTTTAGTCCAACCCATATCAGTATGTGGTTGTTATGCAATTAACGAAACATGCTAGCCACAAGAGAACATTTTTCTATCTGGAAAAGTTGATTCTCAACCACGGCGCAGCTGCTCAACCAGACAACGTTAAACAAGTGCACAAGAATGTTGATTTTTTCTTTGCTAATAAAACTCATGCATCCAAGTTTGTGAGTTGTTTGGGCAATGTGGTGCCAATTTTGAATCACGGTGATAAACAACTTGTATCTAAGGATTCAAAGAGCAATACATACAATTATAAGTACACTCTCTCTATTCAGGTTTTCCCTATTTGCAAGAAGGATTTGATTTGCCTCCCTCTAATCATACACTCATCGTTACTCGTTAGTATAAAAAGTGTAGGGGTTAGAACATTATGCAGTCATAGATGATTATATAGGTTTGCCATCGTTCTTCTTTATATAATCAAACTATTTAGTTCTTGGTTAACTCCAATAACCCTAAACTTTGGAAGTATGTCTCACATAAATAGCAGAAAATTTAGTATAAAGAAGTACCTCCCCTAACTTTCGCCTAAAATTTTTACTCAAATACACTTTGTCGTCAATGCAATAGTGGAAAAGAGATAACATATAG